>CAWUFW010005522.1:600000-815000 GCA_963921515.1 Calotriton arnoldi | reverse complement strand
GGAACAAACAACACCCGACAATGCGCTTAACTTTGAAGTTCCAGTAAAATGTGTCAAAGTTATTAACCGCGCAAATCCATCAGCCCAGCTTGGCTGCACTTCAGGCTAGCTCACCTGACCTAATCAGCTCAAAAACGATTATGACCTCTGTAACTGAACACAATTATGACCTAGGCAACCTCTCAGCATCTGTTTACCACAATTTAGAGTCAAAGATAGAAAAAGGCTGGAGCTTACGCTAAAGCTGCTCAGAACACCGGACGCAAAAAGACAATCTTTTCCCGACACTCACAACGCCAATGAAAAGGCAGACCTGCCACTGACCTCCATTTGCGCTTCACTAAACGCGATGGCCAGAGCACTGATATGGCAGTCCTCCAAAAAGAAACTAAAGATTGATCTCTTACAGTCGATCGCACAGCGCCTTGCAGAACTGAGTGCCAAGATGGACCTTATCGACACAAAATCCAAGGCAGTTTAGAAGACAGGAAGTGCTCATGTTCATGTGCATCCATCATTGACAAACTGGCCACACTCCTGGAGGTCGTAATCGAAGTCGCTGCCACAGTCAAATATAAAGTCAATCTCTCTGTGGACAGCAAGTCCTCTGCATACGCCAATGAAAACATGGCAGTTAAAGATACAGAAGGGACACTTCATATCTCAACAATAAACACAATGGATAGTCCTCAATCAAACCCCTGCACTCAGAGCCTAATGTCCCCGCAAAATCAATCACTTCTCAACATAGACAGTAGCCTCAGCACCAGTGATCAGCCAACAGGAGGGAACAAGAAGGAGGTACTACCTTGCCAATACAGCCAGCCGTGCCACTCTCCAGGAGAGCGAAGAAAAAGTTAAAGAAACCGCTTAAAAGGGCCACAAAGACCTAAAGAGCGGCATCATTGATAACTACCAACAAAAATTGGAGCCCACCTGTAGAATGTGACTCTGTCCAGTTGTAACAAATATCCACCCCAAGGGCGGGCACTAACAGCACAAAAGATCTCACTGTAATAAGATTAGTTCCTAAGACATCTCTTCTCTCAACCATAAATAAGGAAAGGAAAGACCTCGCAGTAGTAAGATCAGTTCCTAAGACAACTCCCCTCCATCCGAAAAACAAGGTAAGGTTTGACACAAGCACCCAAGCTGCACTAAACTTCGAGCCAGGCACAGATACCAGTGGGCACCCAGGCCAGGTCCCTAATAACAGAAACACACTCCCAAACAGCTAGTCCGTCATTCTGTTAAACCCTGGTCCTACTCAAAATGTGCCCTCAACTTCGGGAACCTTGAGTACCGACCCAACCAATGCTCCCCTTGCACATCGGGCTAGAATATCGGAATAAAACTATACAAAGGCTAGCACGGGCACCTTGGAGATAGTGCTAACCCCCGATACGATATTGAAGGTTAACATAATATTTTAAAAAGGGACAACGTTCTTTGCCTGCTCAAACATGTACCATCACTGGCCCAAATTCACTAGTAACGATCTCGCCTGGGTTAGGTTCTAAAAACTCCCCGGTGATACTCATAGTGAGTCAAAATTGGTAGGCATACGCCAACAACAATATCAGGTCGCTATGCTCAAGGAAGCCCCCTTTAGTGGAATGGGGAATAGGCATTAAACAAAACCATCCACACAAATATCCACACGTGCTACAGCACCCTGCCCCTAAAGCAAGGGGCCAACTCCACACTTCGAAGAACAAACAGTGGCCATTACGCTTTTGAACACCATGCTGAACTAGAAAACATTCTTAAAATATCATGCACAAATGAACAAACCGGGATGCCCATGAGGATCGGGAACAGCAGGCAACGCCTGATTTAAATCTCCACCAACTGCACTCCTAACACCACCCACACTTGGACGCAAAGCAATTACTCAGAGGTGGCCAGCTCCAGACCTCAGTTAACAATTATTACATGGAATGTGGCAGGCCTCAAGAAAATCACAGAGGACAATTTAGCCCTTGACTACCTTCACAAAAGAGACATCCTTTGCTTTCAGGAGACCTGGTCACAGGAACAACCACAATGCCAGGATACTATGAATTTCATTCCCCAGCAATAAAACATAACATCTTTGGACAGCCATCAGGAGGGCTTTGTATCTACGTTAAACACGACTTAAAAATAGAGGCCACAAAAATAGCCATTAACTCACACAAATTCCAAGCTTTGCTTATCAAAGGCCTAAAATGTGTTCACACACCATCCCATTGCTGCTAACAAACTGCTATGTCAACGCCGCACAGCACCAGAAAAAATAGCCCTTAAAAGCTCTAATTACCACAACTGAAAAGCTGTTAAACAAATGCTACTCTAACACGCCAATTATGGCCGCAGACTTTAACACCAGGGCCCTGTGCTGTCAAACAAAAATAACCAGCTCATCCTCTGAGGCTGCTTCGCTCCAGAGCCTTTTGAAAAACCACAACCTAGCTTCCCTGCAAACTCTAAAAGAAGCAAGCGAGCCGCAATGCTACATTCTTCCCTCTTTCAGGAACGTATCGACTATCGATTATATCTTCATCAACGAATTTTTGACACCTAAACTCAGCATTTTTTAATTAGATATCGGGCAGAAAGTGACCACAGACATTTACGAGGAATCCTGCAATTAGACACCAAGGCGTCGCCTCAATTACTCCCTCTCGGCAAAAGTTCTCCCCAGAATTAAATGGAAAGACAACCTCGGAGAAAAGTTAAACAACTGCAGGGCACAAGTCCTAAAAAAAGAAGTGGGGGGACTCTCCAAGTTAGGTGGTGTCACAGGAAGTGACATCACGTCAGGAAGTGACATCACGTCAGGAAGTGACATCAGAACAGGAAGTGACATTACAACAGGAAGTGACATTACATGTGCAGCAGATCTATCATTTGCACGTATTGCAAGATTTAACAATTGAAGCTGTAAAATGAGTGGGGGGACGCCGTCCACCCGCGTGGTACCCCGACTCGTGCCCTGAAAAGCAGTAATCCATTCAGCTATCCACATAAAATACAGATCTATGATCTGCACGGTATGTGTCATTTGCAGCAGGCATACTAAGCCTCTGTGCTACTTTATGGAGAGTCAGAATCGGCACTAGACAAAACTCCAATCTCTCTCTCTAGCAGGAGCATTAATCACAGGAGTAATCTTGACATTTTTGATGTTGCCTGAAATTAGGCGCACAAGGAACTCTGCTGAAGATGTTTTTAAATCATATGTTATTGCTAAACACAGCATCCCCTCCCCCCGGGTCAGCGCCCCCTCCCCAGGTCAGCGCGCAGTGCGGCCGCACCAGTTGTACTGCCTAAAGCCGGCCCTGCATGGCACACAACAACAAACACATACCATAAACAATTCAGACCCTTTGACTTTTTCAACGATTATTAACTGTATCAGAAGTATGAAAAAAGTGATTTCGTTGTGCATAATTAGAATTGAAAAAGTTTCAATTCAAATTATTATGAGACTGAAATCAACTTTACTAAGGTCTGCAGAACAGGTAGTGATCTTTTGAGAGTCTCTGACACCTCTTCCCTTCAAACCACTTTATTCTGAAGTGTCACACTCGGTTAGACATTTCATGCCCTTTTTTCTCTCCACATCTTTCTGAAAGCCTTCATTTGCATATCTCACATGTTCCCACTATTACTGGGAGCGCATATGCAAGTATCACTCTGAGCCCTCTGCCTGTAAGGCCTGGGTTTGGATGTGCGTGCATGCATCCTGCACACATTGATAATGCACTGACAGGCACTGTGAGAAACTCGCACTGCCATCCCCTATAACTTCAACATTCTCCATCATGAGACATCATAAACACACCCACAACCTGAAATAGCTCCTACCTACTCATAGTAAACACTACAGCAGAGTCATACGCTGCATGAAATAAACTACAGAAATAGAACATCTTGGAAAAAATGCAAATACTCGCCGGGTGTGCACGAGAAATTAAACGTGAAATGTAAACTGGGTTTGTATCCCTGACATAGAACCGTGGGTTATTTACTGTCATTGTTGCAAATCAAATAGGCATTGGTTGGTAATACCAATACGGTAGAATGGGGGGTGTTGTATTTCCCGGCCCAGTCACTCTTGCGTGGCATGTTGTGTGTTTTTCAGGCATCTATTTAATGTGGTTCAAGGCTCGCAACCCTCCCCCTCCTCACAGCCGGTCTATGCATCTCTATAGGACGCGGCGCTGGAAGCCTTCATCCAGATGACACAGGCGCTCAGCAGTCAGCATCCCGTGTGTGCATTGTAGCCCAAATTCTGTGACACCTCGGAAACTAAACTGGGGTGGCATGGTGAACAAAAGAATGATGGATTTAACCCAGATCTCTTGACTGGGGGTGAATGTTTTGATTTGTTCTGCATTCCGTCCATCAATTGTGTGTCTTTTGCTACCTCGGAAACAGGAGCGTCTTCTGCTGCCAGCCTGGGACATTTTGTATACAAGGAGGGCACCTGCCAAGCGCCAACCTTCCCCTTCAGGCCAATTCTGTAATGACTGCTATGGCCAACGAAATCTTAGAAAGTTTGGGGCGCCCGTGCGGGCAAGTAACGTCGCCATCTTACAAAGTCCAGCTTTTGAGCAGGAGGGACGGCGTTCAACCTGTAAAATAAGTGGGGGGACGCCGTCCACCCGCGTGGTACCCCGACTCGTGCCCTGAACAACTGGATTATATCGAAAGAGGCCGCTGATGTGTCACTCAGCGCACTTACACCACTGGAGCATTGGGATAAACTTGTGGCAGACCTTCTCACAGCCCTGGGGAGAGGACCAAGGCCTACTTCGAGAATAAGTTTCCCCATTCCACCAACAACTACCAAGGGATTGGCTGCAAGTAAGCACAACCTTCAAAGAGCCATAGAGGCCAAAGGACGCGGTGGTAGAAATGATTACAGCATACAGAGCGGCCCACAGGTGGATCGTCAGGGAATAAAATGGCTAAAGATATTTACTACTCTACAAGAGAAAAATCATTCCCACTTTTGGAAGCACAGAAACAGCCTCAGAAAATTCGCCCAGACCAAAGACAATGGCGTGGTAGAAAGGAAGAGGACTGCCTAAGCCAAGCCTTGTGCACGGACGATCTGGCGAACAAAATAACGTCCAACGAGACAGCTCTAGCACTAGACTGCCATGCTCAGTCATCCTTCCCTCTTACAGAGGCCTCCATCACTGCCATAATACAAAAAATGAGGAGAGACTGGCGCCTGGATCCAATGGCCTTCCTGCCCCTGGACCCAATGGCCTTCCTGCTTCAGTCTTTAAAGCAGCACAAGACTTCTGGGCTGGGATACTCACACCACTCTACAACCACGCCTTTGCCACTGCCACAATTCCAAACTCATTGAGAGTGTGCATTCTCTTCCCAATCTAGAAAAAGGGAGACCGTTCAAATCTGGCAAACTACCAGCAAATTGCCCTTGTGGAGTTGGAATTGAAGGCATACGCACATATCCTATTAGAAGACCTGGAAGCCAGGGTGACAGAATACAGCATCCTTCCATATTTTCAATTTGGTTATAGGCCGGCAAGTTCCGCAATTGACAACGTTACAGCACTAGCTCATCTGTCGCACCAAGCAGCATGGAGCAAACAACCACCATTGGTCAGTTGTTTCAACAGGGTGGTTTGGGGCAAGCTGTAGGAAAAATTAACAGCATGGTGGTTCCCTCCTTACTCCTCAAAGCTATAACATCTCTATATCAGGGGACCCGGGTCTGGATAAAAACAGGCCCCAACATAGCGACCACTAAAGTCCCAACCAACAATGGACACAGACAGGGCTGCGTGTCACAGACAGGGCTGTGTGTTGGCCCCCCTTCTTTTTAACCTTAACACAGCTGACCTTGACAAAGTAATAGAAGTTGCCTGCCTAGTTATACCTGGGCTAGGAAGAATATGCCTCTCAATACTGCAGTATGCAGACAACATACTGATGATCATATACCACACCAAATCAGCCCTACAGAGAGCCCTTGATGCACCTCATAGGTTTAACAAGGCCAACAAACTTCAGGTGAACCAGGGCAAGACCAAAATCTTCATCTTCGGAAAATATCCTCACAAGCAACAAGCACATTTGCTGCTCTGGGAGCGACAAATAACAACAGTTGCTAACGACAACATCTAGGTGTTTGGCTCACTGAAGGGGCCAAACTAACGGCCCACCTAAAGCATATCAAAATCAAGGACGCGGAAGTTGTGCACAGCCTAAGACACCTCAATAGCCACCTGCAAAGCCCAATCGCTGAACCCATGCTAAAAGTTCCAAAAGCGAAACTGATCCCAGCACTAATCTACGGTCAATTAGCCTTTCCTGGTGCACTGGTAACACAATTAAAGAACATCCAAATCTCAGCATATAAAAAAATCTTCCATGCACCTTGGCAAGCCCGAAGAGCAAGGCTGAGACTGGAGCTAGGCCTGGGGAGAATGGATCTTGAATGTCAAGGGTACCTATTAAAATACTACATTAGGACCCAGCACACTAAAGGCTCAACTCAGAGTAATTTCCGAGGCAGGGGGCTGCCCATGGCAAGTGTACCTAGCTGAGGCAATCAACAATCTAAAAATCGAAGTCACCAATCAACATTTCCCTGACATACCTTCTCTAGCTTGGAAAAGGATAGTGAACTCACAGGTTAAGAAAACCTCTGTAGAACTGGACACAGAAAGTCTCTGTCATTGCTCAATCTTTGAGGCACTAGATGCTTCCCACACTGTGAGAAAAGCACAGCCCTACTTACATCAAGTCCACGCAGTCCACGCAGTCCACACGCAGGAAAATCCTATACATGCAGCTCCTCGCAGATACCAATTATGGACTTTAATCCCACTTGGACAAGGCAGGGTGAGGCATACTGTGTAACTACCGTAGACTGTAGACTGTGTAACTGTGGACTGTGTATCTATCACAAAAGAATCCTGGCTCCACTTACTGAGCTTCTGACCCAAACTCGACAGTAATCTCCATTGCCTACTAGTCCCCTTATTTCTCACCCTTGGAATAAGAACCTGCAGAACAGACTCGGACTATTGCGTCTCCAATAACACTCCAATGATCTTAGCAAGGCTGGGGAAATGTACTGCTGTTATTTGATCAGTACTCCAATTGTCACATGTGGGCCCTACTGGACTAGACTCAATGTGAGCCATGCACTGCCCCTATTGAAGTATCCCCCCTCCAATCTGGTCTACGCTGTTCATTAAGATGTGTTAACAGCACTTTGGTCTTTCAAGGTGTTATTCCTTTCAAGGATGTTAATTTTGATAGATTTCCAATATGGTTTTAATATCTTTATTTTTGTATTTTGAAAATACTGTGTCTGTCGTTTCATGTAATGATTTTAAGTAATTGATCATGAATAAATTCATTCAGTTGTGCATTTGGCCAGAGCATAGGAACGTGTCAAGGTGGCCTGACAGGCCTTGGATGCTAGAATAACAGGAGTAATGGGCGCCTTTACATTGGTAGGCTCTGCAGGAGTAAATGAGAGACCCCAATAAGCCATCCAGAACTGGAAGAGACAGACACTCTTTTGTATCAGGGAGGTGGGCGGGGGCGATGTGTCCTATCCAAATTGATGTCTTCATTGCAATTTAAGTTGCCACCTATTAGTTTCGGATAGTGGAGCACTGTAATGATGTGAATTGCCAGAGTAGATAGGAAAGTCGGCTGCTCAGTAATCGGGACGTAAATATTTATGAGAGCTATATCTATACCATCAGGCTTACCCCCTAGTACTATGTACCGGCCCTCTTGGTCCATAATTTCAATGTGGGATAAGGCATCCCCTGAAGTACCAAGATTAACACCTCTCTAGAAAATGCTGAGTAAATAGTAGCGTAGATTTTCCACCTCAAGCACTTCTGTAGTACCTGGCTTTCCTACTTAGTGAGGTGGGTCTCTTGGAGAAAAGCGATCTGAGCCTTACTATCCTGTGTTTCTTACTTGGGAAATTGAGGCCGCTAACATTCCAAGTTACAACCCACAAAGAAGTAGGACCCCTCACACAGGGAAAGAAGAGGGAGCTCGATCCGGTGGGCCTCACCTGTACCCTCCCAGAACTCCCACCCAGAAGAGTCGAAACTAAAAGAAAAGAACACCCAAGTGGAAAACATAAGCAACAGCCCTCTCAAAGGGGCAACTAGTATATACACACCCCAACAGAAAGCCCCAAGGATAGTCGCGCCATCCAAACCGGCATGAATCATAACTTAATCATGCCTGTAGTACTGCCTCAATGGGCTGGTCACACAGAAGAGGACGATGGGGGCGGGGAACCTACCCAATATATAGAATGGGGCCCCACCCCTGAAGTCTTCCAATAAGCACTCCAAACAGCATAAGATCAGTGGCCGCCTGGGCCTTTGTGTTAATTGTGTGGGAAGATTAGTCTGAGGAGCTCTTTCACCTCCAAAAGCCCTGGGAGAGGGATAAGGCCACTAGATAAGATCGTCAGCAGTTCTGAGCGTAATTTTGGGCAACAAGGTGCTAGAGTCAGACAGGGGATGCTCTCCGTGCCTGACCCAGAATCCTCTCCAGAGGAAGCACTACTTATTCCACCCTTTGCGATGCGCCCCACAAGTGCAGCTGCAGCCAGGGCCTTGTCTCTACCTGCCCAGGCCTGTCGGTGTGTGGGGCAGGTTCTCCTACTTTTCTTGAAGGGAATCTGCTTGCACCTCATTGGCTCTGAAGGGCACCGCAGTAGCTCATAGGGGCTCAGACATTGTAGGTGCCAAGCCAGTTCCAGGCCTCAGTACGAGGGTCAAAGAACGTAGATTTGCCATCAGGTTGCCCCCACAGCTGGCCCTAAAATAGGAGGGCATAAGGAATAGACAATTTGCGCAGTCTCTTTCTCAATGCAAGGAAAGATGCCCTGTGTCGCTGCACTGTGTAGTTAGGGAAGATGGTGACCTTCGCATTCTCCACCAGGAAGGGACTCACAGAGCATGCCTATTGTGGTATGAAATCCCAGTCTCGGTCATGCAGGAGGTGGAACACCATAACCACAAAATGAGAAAAAGGAGGAAAAGGCAGGTGGCCAAGATACCACCCTTCTCTTGGAAAACGTAGGGTTTTTTGAAAGACTGCCCTCACTCACTAAATAGTGGTATGCTTCATCATAGGTCTGCTATAATATCCCTGCGCAGACCAATGTCTGGGATGGAGCAAAGGGAGGGGAAGACACAACAAACATAAATGTGTTGGGATCCACGCAATAAGTTACATAAAAACAGGCAGTGATTGTGTAGGTGTAAAACTAACTCAGAGATACCTTTCCAAATTTTTATTCCTGTGTTCCCTGGATAGGATTAAAAGTTAAAAAAATGGAGATGGTCTAGGGGATAGGTAGGACCTATTTTCTCTCCTATACTGCTTCTATGTCAACATGTTTCGGCCACTACTGTTGCCTATAATGGGTCCTTTGGCTTTCCTCAGGACTAGCGATCCCGTTATGCACGGGGTGGCGAGAGGCACTGACTAGTGGCATCCAACCCTTCAAGAAAGTGTGACTACAGGGGGATGCTCCCGCTTGCACTCCAGTTTGAGCAACTTTATCAATGAAACTTGTATCACATGATATTGTTTACACAGAAAGTGACAAGCTAGGCCATTGTATATAGAGACACTTATCTTGTCAAACACACATATTCCCTTGAAGATTTGGATATTTACCAGGAAAGGGATTTGTATTAAATGGGATCACTAGTCCTGAGGAAGGCAAAACGACATACGTTTTCCAAGAGAAGGGTGGTATCTTGGCCACCCACCTCTTCCTCCTTTTCCTCGTGTTGTGGTTATAGTGTGAGCAATACAGGGAGGATGGAAAAGGAGCAGTACCTCTCTCCACTTCTTATTTGTGTGATGATATGGGGGGGTGGAACACCACGAGTCACATTGGTGCTCCAGGCGCTGGGGGATGAGCTGGTCTCTGTGCGTTCTTTCAAGAGCATACAATTTGGACAGGCCCTCAGGGGTGACCGCCTCCTGAAACCAGGCCTTGAGGAAGGAAATCATGGAGCCCCTTTCAATGTTCTCTGGTAGGCAAAGAATCTTTTGTCGCTGCTCTTGGCTCTGCCCTCCTGATCATCAATCCTGTCTTCGAGGACTTTGATGTGCTCGGACATGGTGGTGAGCATGGGTGCATGCTCTTTCATGAATGAGACCATGTCCAACACTGCGGTTTCCACGGTGCATACCCAGTCAGCCATTTTCCAGTGGTCATCTCACAGCAGGCCCAGGGCAACCATCAGTGCATCGATTTTGTTCTCCAGTGCCTCCCTCGAAGAGCCTATGGCTGCCATGATAACATCCAGTTTGTTTCCGGGTGTGGGGCTCGAGCAAATGATCGTTGAGGAAGCTTGTGGGTCTGGGGTTGGGGAAGCAGAGGAAAATCATCCTTCGGCCAGTGGGTGCGCCCCATCGTGTAGGTGGATGATCACACCAGAGAATAAGAGATGGGTTGACCCACTAAAAAGTAGAACAAAGGTAGTAGTCAGGGAAGAACTGTGCAGCAAAGGCAAATGGCCCACTAGTCCTCAAGCAGATTGTAGCTGGCAGGCGAGCAGGCAGGCCGGACACCCTCAACTCCAGGTGAACGAATGGAAGTACCTAGAGCCAGTGAACCCACAAGGGAGGCCAAGTGATTAGCAGCATGGAGGAGGGCAGTGGTTGCAGTTTGGCAAAGAAGGCAGGGTTTGGTGGAGGCGAGTAGACGCACCCCATAGGCTCGACTCAAGTCTTTGTTCCATTCCCACCTCAGCATCAGGCAGTGGGGGAAGCACACTGAGGGATCCTTATCAGCACCTTCCTCGGATGAGGAGGGTGGCCCCCACAGCTTAACTGCCCCAGGAAGTAGCCCAGATCTGAAGAAAGTCCGGGGTCCTGCAAAGGAGCGGGTTCTAGCCCCCGGCTAGGGAGCATGGCAAACAGGAAGATGTGAGAGGTACTGTGCAGCTGTGGGGCCGCCATGGCACTTTCAAGGCTTTGCCCTCTCTCGCGCTATCACCATCCAGTACTCATGGGATCCATTGGGCAGCCGGAAGGGGGACAGAAGTTCTCACAGGCTCCAGGCTGGTCGCGAGCAGCATGTGGTCCCTGTAATGGCTCTTCTTCAGTGGCTCAATCCGCTCTCCATCTACTCCGAGGTTCCTCTCAGTGCCCATCTGCCATTTTGGAGGTTGCGAAGTTGGGGCAGCCACGGGCCTCAGCAAGGCACAGAGGGTAGGAGCATGGGCCCCAAGTACCTAGAGCTTACCGCCTGCTCCTCTGCAGGGGGTAGGCCCCGCCTGGGCAGTAGATAGGGGTGCCCAGCAGAGGAAATAGCCGGAAAACTCTGATGGAGCTCCAAGCAGTCATTCTTCACAGCGTGGGGGCTGGATCTGCCCCCAGGTTGCATAGATAAGCCCATCCAAGGGTCTAAGTATCTTTCAATGCCATAATAGTTGAAACTGCACCTCACTGAGGAGACCTGACAAGGCTGAAACGTGTCTTCGGTTGCTTGTGTTCCTATCCAGTGGAAAGTGGCCTAGGTGTTCAGGCTGGTCGGCACTTGTTGGAACCTGGTCACAACTGATTTGCCTATCATTGGTCCTTTTCTAAAAAATTGCAGAGCTACCAGAAAAGGATTAAATGAAAAAAGACCCAAAGCACTTATTAGTGTTGAAATTTCTGCATGCTTCCCATCAACCATGTTTTTGCATTCCTACCCAGCTCATCAGCAAGGAGGCAGACAGTTTATAGGGCCATGAGGTCGAGCTTCACCTAATTTGGTTCTGGCTGGGAGATGATGGCCCAATGAAGACTGACTTCCTTAATATTTACCAACACACAAGCCCAACCAGCCAAGAAAAGGTCACGGCTTACTGATGTACTGAGCCAAGTAATGTCTATCAGTTGGAGAGGAGTCTAACCTTCATACGATGGTGGTGGTTCCTACCCCCGAAGCTAACTAAAGGAGAAGGTCTTAGGGTGCCCCTTCATCAGAAAGTCTAACTCTGCCAGACAGCACCTTAGAACTGGTAACATGGATGTCCCTGGGTGAAAACCTAGAAAAGGAAAAGGCTATAGGGTCCGTGGCCCTATGTATGTAAACAGGGAAAGTGGCCAATTCTGTCACCTAGCTGGATAGTAAAAGATAGTAATAGCCAGGGTGCAATAAAAGGCAGCCACACTTGGGCCTTGGTGCTAGTAAACCTGCAACTGTTGATGGCTACGCCCCTGTGCAGGAAGGTCCAGCTGCAACAGAAGCCATGCTTTATCGCTGGTTCAGTGCACAGACCCACACAATTGGCTAACAATCCATGCATACATTACGATTTTGAGATTGAGGTGTGTGCAAATGACAGGATGGCGTTCTTAAATATTTGCCACATCACTTTAACGTACTGAAGCCCAAAACAATGTAATTTAGATAGTTGACACTAAGGAGCAGTGACTAATTTGCAAAACAAAATAATATAGGGCCACAAAGAGGTGTTTCCCAGGCCAGCATTGCCCACTGCCACCGTCAATGCCACCCTGTCAGATCATCACTTTCCCTGACGTAGTTCCTATGTCAGCGATATTGCAAATATGATTCTCCCCAACAGTTTATAGCAGCAGCATGAAAATAGAAATGAATACATTGCATTTAGGCATTAGTTTCAAATACACAGCACTAAGCAGTGATCGGCTGAGCCTGAGTTGCAGCATTGCAGGTGTAACTAACTGGCCCAGTGCTGGTTTTCCTTTTCATTCTGGTGTTGGTAGTGTGGCATTTATAATAAAAACGAAAAATTAAAGTACCAGAATTTGATATACATAAGTGGTTAAAGAAGTTGCCTATGTGACATGGATTAACATGAGAGCACCTATTTGTTTTAGGTAGGGCTCTACATCTGGCCGCCTCAGTGCCAGACCAGCCTGCTGACCTTCCATCGCTAAATGATTCTGCTGAAGACACTGGTTTGGCCCTCATGACTCAAATCAGCCAATCGAAAGCCTCTCCTCGCTTGCAGGTGTGGTGTGGCAATGGGTAGACCATTGCACCTGTGCCATTCTTGAAGTAGAAACGTGTTGGTGTTACTCTAATTTAGCAAGGTTGCTGCTGCAACCGCAGCTCTTTCATTCAAAGGGGACTGTCTGGCCACTGCCCAGTCATGAATTATGAATGCAAGCTCTCCAGTTACGTCCAGGTGCTCTAAAATAAGTTTCGGTGTTCAGCCCCAGCAAGCACCTGTGCAAATTAAGCACAGCTAACAGAGTGTTATGTATTAACATGTGCAATATGAATTTGGCTGCGGAGTTCAATAACTATAGTAATGCGTGATAGTAGATAGGTAGGTGTGCATGGGTGTGCGCACTTTGTTGAACTGTAGCCTATGTAAATGTTGTACTTGTTAAAAATATATGTGACCTGGACCCGGTTGTAAGGTGTTTGCTTTGAGAATGCGTGCAATTCGACTTTTAAAGTTGTACAATGGTGCATCTAAATCCATGGATGTCATTTAGGGGTCGCCAGGGGTTGCAGCTGCGACCCCTGGCTTACCCCTGGCTTGCCCCTTGCAGCTCCTAGCACTGCCCTTGAGACCCCTGGCCTCAGAGATGGCAAAATCAGATCAAGGAACACAGCAGGGGCAGCTCCTCCGCTAGGGCGGAGGAGCATCGCCACTGCTTCTTCGCAGTGCGAGAAGCAGAAACATAACCATTTTATGTTTTGTTGTAGGCTGGCGGGTGAGTGGGGCTGCTCTGCGAGCAGGGGAGGAGTGGTGTGCCCACTCCTGCCCTGAGTGTGCAGACTGTTTGGTCGGCCCTCTGGGGCCGCCCAAACCAGTCATGAGCACTCTGCCCTTCTACATGCCCTGCCCTGCTCCATGCAGGCTGCCTGCATGGAGAACATGGCCTCCCCAGAAGCACCTGGCTGGGTGCTGTCCCCACCAATCACAAAGCTGCTTGCAGAATTGTGATTGGCTTAGGGGAGGGAGCCTGGCTGCCTGGTTCCTGCCGGAGGCAGGAAAGCAGGAGCACAGGAGCCGAAAAGACGCGGGACCCGGCCGGCGGAAAGGTAGGTTGAATTTTTTAAAATTATTATTAAATTAAACCCCTCCCACATGCGACCTACTCCGCGACACCCCCGACCGTCCCCCACCGCCCCCCCGCGAGCCATGCCGGCCGCGACTGGAACACAGTGGCAGCTCACCCTTATGAATGTCATTTGAGGCACCACTTTCTTTGTTTTTTATCATTTATTTTTCATTACACCAATAGTGAATAAAGTTTCATTATACACTATTAGTGTAATTAAAAAATGAAGTACAATTAGCTGGTATATTACCTTTCCTGGCAGCTGAGGAAATGTAAAAAAAACTGTTTTTAAATGTATGTTGTGTGCGTGCATACAGGTGTGTGTTTACAGGGCCGGTGCTAGGCATGGGCATTGTGGGCAGCTGCCCAGGGCCTCGCACTCAGCCCACCAGCATGGGGCCCCGCACCAGTTGAACACACCACAGCCCTTTTGTGCTCCTGCTGATTCAATTGAAAGAAAGGTGTCTCTTCGCAATTGGGCCCATGGAAGGGAGGGGAGGGGCCCTCCCTGGGCCTCTTAGGGATGGTGTCCCAGTTGCAAGGAGACGCATTTTGCAGGTTAATCCTGCAATTAGGCCTCCTGCCCAGCTGCCCATTCAGAGACACTGCAGGACTGAAGGAAGTGACACTCACAACCACCTTCTCTGCCTTCCTACAAATGAAGAGTCGGTCAGACAGTAGACAATACAAACCAGATATTTATTGGAATTACACTGCAGCGGAGCCCATTCTGACCAGCCTCTTGGGATGGCTGTCGAGGGACTGAACCCCGTAAGCATACAATTACATTATGTACGTTTGGGTAAGGGAGTCCAATTGACCCTTCAAAGCCTGGCTATATATACTAGGACTCTCAGTATAGCCTGGAGGAACCTGACAAAATCTAAAACTACGACTTGCCAGGGAGAACCAGAACAGGTGCCTGCTATTTGGGTGAACAGGGATGCTAAAGAAAGCGTTTTTCAAATCAATAACAGAAAAGAATTTGGCAGAAGAAGGAATCATAGTCAAAAGAGCAGTAATGTCAGGAACCACGGGGAACTGAGGGACTACAATTTTATTAACTTCCCGCAGATCAATCACAAAACGATAAACATCAGCAACATCATCAGGAGAACCCGGAGGTGGCCTCTTGAGAACAGGAAGGATGGGACTATTGCACACATTCGCCGCTGTCTCCTCAACGACTCTGGACTGAATCAAATCTTGTACTATACACAACAACGCCTGTTCACCTGCGTGTGAAATCTTATACTGAGGGATACGAGGCAATATCGCAGTTTCTTTAACCTGAATAGAAATTGGAGGTATTTGCAAAAGTCCTACATCTGTATCACTTGTTGCCCACAACGTAGATGGAACATCCTTAAACTCAACTGGGAGGGGGACATCTTTAGACAAGCATTGTATTGTGCTAACCACTCTCGGACCCATTGTCAAATGGACACCATCCGGGGAACAGTAAATAGTAGCATGTAACATTTTTAACAGATCTAATCCCAACAAGTTCTCTCCACAATTTGATGTTAGTAAAAACGGCGAATCAACTGTAAAGGGGCCTATAGTCAAGGCAAGGAGTTTGGAGATGGGGCTTACTACCGGCACACCAGAAAAACCAACCGAAACATTGTTATGGCCAGACAGGGCTGCCCCAGGGACCAGTGACCTTGCAACAAAACTATTCATCGCTCCTGTATCCACTAAAAATTTCTTCTCCGAGCCCTACAAATCCGCACTAATATAAGGTCTATGCTGATCTACAGGTATCGGAACTGGCCCCTTACCCTGTCCTTGGCTGTCCTAGCTGTAAGACATTCCCGTCACCTCATCTAAATCATAATCATCATGATAATACTGCCGGCTTTGAACGTCATCAAAATAATTCTGATGAGTACGGCCCGATGACGTTCCAGTAGCCTGATCCCCACCCTGACTGGCAGCTCCCCGTCCTCGCCCTCTCTCTCCACGTCCGCTCGGAGCTGCAACCTTTTTCATCAAAACCGGGCACTCGCTGCGCCAGTGCCCCTCCTCCTTGCAATACGCACATTGATTTGGGCCCACAGGCACAGCACTCCGGCTCAAACGAGGAAGCTGCCTGGCCAGTCCAATGCCTCGACCCTGTCCCTGCCCCCTGGATGCCTGCTGCATCAGTACCTTAGTCTTCAGCTCCTTCGTTTTCTTTTCCACCTTCTCTTTCTCCTCATTCTCTCTATGCTCATAATACTGAGCCATACTCAATATCACCGAAGGGATAGAAGTAGTCCACGTGCTCTCCGCAGCCTGCAACTGTGTTGCAATCTCTGGTAACAAATCCGTGACAAATCTGTTAACAAATAATCTAATACACCCTTCCAAGGACAAATCCTGGCCACTAAAATCCCAAAACACACCTTCAAATCGAGTAAAAAAATCAGACACACTCATCTTTCTTCTGACGACATGCGGCTAGCTTATCCCAATCCACCTTCCGGGGTGGAATAAGAGAGTGCATATAAGTAATGATGCGATCTGGCAAAGCCAAGATCTCAGCCTTAGGCTTTTCACCAGGCTTCCTCTCATTATCCCACGCCTTAATCTCATCCCATGTACCACCCAATACTAGGGCATGGTTCTGAGTGTGCACCTGTCGCCAGACATCACTGGTACCAATAAGCCAAAAAACATTTCAATATCTGCCAACGTCATTACCGTCGATGCAGCAGCCTCTGTCAATTCCTTATAGTAAGCAGAAGGATTTTTCCTGGGGTCGGGCAACTGAGCCTTAATTGCGAGGACTTCACTCCTTTTCCATGGAGTATAAACCCATTGTTCTTGAAAACGGGCCTCTACTCGTTGTGTAGTCACTTGATCATGTTGATCACGTAACTCTGGTATCTCCGGGTGAAAAATGGGGTGAACTTTCCTCATCGGGAACTGAGATATTGTCGTCTGGGATTTTTGATGCAATCTACCTTGATATCAATCAATGTGGTAACACGAGCAAAAACTTCATTGGGAGCCATGCCCGCGGCATATACTTGGTCCCTAATATCGTAAATAGCCTGGGGTGCAACACCTTTAAAACACTGTTCCTATAGTCCAATCAAAGTGGCCGACATGTGTTTAAGGGCATGCTGCTGGACAAATGGCTCATAATCCTTTAACACACTCCAAACATCTTCAACACCATAAATAGGACTACGGGCCCACTGGGCAGCCTGATTTGCCACCATATTTTTCTCCATATCTCCCACATCAGACCGAATCAACACCCGTCCTAATCTCTCCTTTGCAACTGCCCCAGCTCCATCGTCCTGACCACGCACCGGTGTCTCAGCATCTAACAAGGGGGTAGGAGTAAGAAAAGGGGGCAACACAGCGATCGAAGAGGGGGGCATCAAGGTCAAGATCGGCTGAGTAGTAAGTGTCTGTGAAGGAGAAAGTGACGTCGTAACAACAGGGGTGACAGGAGGACTGGTAGTCGCAGTGTCTGTGGGGGACGAAGCCAAAGAAGAAGTTGGTGATGCCGGAACCAAAGCACTTCGATTAATACCAGATACAACAGGAACAGGGGGGGCAGAGGCAGATGACAAGGGCTGTGGAACAATAGGATATATTCTATTCGGGGCATAAGGGGGAGGCGGTCTGTCTTCCAATAACGCTTCCATAAAAGTGTCTGCTTCCTCTCTAGTAACATAAGACTTATCACATTGCAATCGAAACCTCCTATCTGCACATTCTATACCCTTCTCCACTTTCTCCTTATCATGTGCCACCGCTTTCTGAGTCAGTGTCTGCGTTCTCTCCCTCCGCGCCTCCCTTTCCGGCCTCAGCCGTCTCAGTTTAGCTTCCTTCCGTTACACCTGAAGATAATCAAACATCGACTGCCTGCTTCGTTTAGCAAACAATTTTTCTTCCAAATAATTCAATTTCTGCTCATCAAAGATGCCCGTAGACGGCCACTGCAATTCAGCATTGTCCCTGGTATATTTGTGCCATAATGTACTAAATATAATAGGGCCAAGACCGTATTTGACATACATGTCATAATTTGGAGTGCCTTCCGCAGGTGCGGGCTGTTTTTCCTCTAATCGAGCATCAGCAGAACAACAACAACACCCCACACAACACAACTTACTCCAACAAGGCATTCTGTTCACACAAAGAAACACATTCACCACACAATCACACTAAAATGTACTCATAGCTTTACCAAAAAAAAATTGCTTCCGCGGGCTTCATCAATCACAAATTAACAAAATGGTACCATGTTTCAAAAAGAATCTTCAAAATCAAATACAAGCCCTTGTCAAAACTGATTCTTAGACCAACCAAAATACCTGTCAAACAAACGTCATGACAACAAAGAACCAAACAAGCTCACCTGGTGCACACAGGTCCAACGAACTTATTCTCCACTGCTGACTCTTCAGACCAAACGGTCAGATCCAAGGGTTTCGCCATTCAGGACCCCAGTCGGGATAACCACTGGGCAGGGCACCGATCAGACAGGCGGGGCAGCTGCGAGTGCGAAACTCTATTGAGCAGGGGTCCCCTGATCCGCCTATCCGACCCAACGCGGCCCCGTCCTCCTCACCCGTCCGCGGGCGAGGATGAGGTCACCCGATGGAGTCCCTGTTCGGGCGCCAACTGAAGGAAGTGACCCGAAAAGAGCCACTCGGGTTACTCACGACCACCTTCTCTGCCTTCCTACAAATGAAGAGTCGGTCAGACAGTAGAGAATACAAACCAGATATTTATTGGAATTACACTGCAGCGGAGCCCAGTCTGACCAGCCTCTTGGGATGGCTGTCGAGGGACTGAACCCCGTAAGCATACAATTACATTATGTACGTTTGCAAAGTCCACAAAGGCCCGCCTATTATGGAAAAACACTAGCAGGTGTGGTAATACAATGGGGGTACAGAGCATAAGTTTCGATTCTGCAGCAGGGCACAGGCTATCTACTGCCCAAGGTCGTCTGGCCTATCGTCCCTACCAGACGGGTGGGAGAAAGGCTCCATCTAACAAGAAAGGCATGCACTAACGAGGATACTTGCAATTATAAAAGAAAAAGCTCAACCTTGGGAAACAAAACTTACCAAGGACTGTTTCTCGAAAATAACTAAGCAGCAGTTTCGATTATCATACAAAATGGCGTCCAGATTGCAAGATGGTTTCGCGAATGCTAAGATATACGGACAGAAGGGCTTCTCAATATTAACAGGACGCCCATTGGCAGCACTTTAGCGCCCCACAGGTTTAACTGTCAGCGCCCAAGCAATTCTCACACCTTCAGCCTGAAATGGGCTGTAAAAGAGGTGCTTGTAGGTGGCTGAGAGGAGGAGCTGTGGCCTTGGAGAAGTCTGAACAAAGCAGCTTCTTGAGACCTGAATATGTCACGTATGCAAATTAGAGGGGCCTCGCACATTCCCTTTCGGCCCAGGGCCCCAAAAATCCTAGAACCGGCCCTGTGTGTTTAAGTGAGAAAGAGAGTGTGTGTAAGTGTGAATGTGTGTATGTGTAAGCATGTGTGTGTGAGTGAAATTTAAGGTCAAAGGGCGCATGATGTCTCTTCTGCTACCCCAGGCTTTTTGGTGAATTGACGTTCATGACTAGATGATAAACAGAATGGCTCACAGGCAGGGCCGGACTGGCCATAGCGGGCACCGGGCCTTTCCCGGGTAGACCGCTAGGGTGGGGGCTGGTTATGGACCCCTGGGGGGCCGTTTTTGTTACCAGGGGTCGGCAATATCGGCCCCCGGTAACAAAATTGGCCGAAACCGGCCCTCGCAGACTGCTCGGCTGCACTCCCCCTCACCCCAGGGGGGCCGGCTGAGCAGTTTGCCAGGGCCGGTTTCTGTTCCCAGTCCGGCCCTGCTCACAGGGGGACATCATTTTGCCAAAGCTGGGGTCAATCAAGGCTGACGGGGCTAGGGCAAACATACTCATATGTCAAGGTATATACTAAGAGCAGGCAGTCGCGGACCGTCCCCTGCCAAAGAGGCGGGCGGGTTTTTGGGGGGGAACAAAAAATATATAATAATAAAGGAAATAAACTTACCTGATTGCTGCTGCCTTCGCAGTCCGCGCCGTCCCGCTCTTCCTGATTCTGGGAAAGGCTCCCAGACTGCACTGGGCCAATCATGATGCTGCAGGAAAGCAGCGTCATGATTGGTGTGAGCACTTCAACTTTGAGTTCCCAGGCAGACTGGGAGCCTGTGCCTTCTTTTTCCAGCCCCAACAACGCAGCTGGGGCTGGAGAAAGCTACACTGCGAATGAGGTGTTTGGCCGGGCTGAAACGGCCGGTCAAACACCTCATGCGCAGTGCACTCCCCCACCACAGTGTTCTCCCCTCTGGGCTCGCCTCCAAGACTCGTCACAGTCCTGGGGGCGGGTCCAGGGGGATTTTTAAAAAAACGATATATCCAGGGCTTTAAGTGGGCCGGGTCTGTCCGGGTCTGAGCACCGGCAGTTATTTTTAGGGGGCCTCGAAACGGGTCTCTATCGGGCTCTATTTTCGGGCCTCGCAGAGGTAGTCCGTTTTCTTTTTTTTTCTTGGACTTCAGTGAGAGCATGCACATTGATGTGCACAGCTCAATGCTGGCATCCTCGGGTAGTGCAATATAAAACAGATCCCGTTTCACTGCAATATCTGTTTGTGGTTTCCGAGAGGATCAAACCCGAGTGCGTCCTTCTGAAATAATGCACGGCCGTCAAAGGTAACTGCCGGATTTCTGCCTACATGACAAGCCTTCTGCTTCGGAAAAATCAAAGGGGATGCTAAAACAATACGGCGGGAACATTTGTGACGGGCATGGCGGGAATGGAGGAGGATTGCACTTCCAACGGCGCCACGTGCCGGGTCACGTGACCCTAGGGCTCGCTGCCTTGTTTTCAGGGTAACGATAGGTCACGGAGAAGAATGGCGCGGGCAGTGTTTTCGGGTGAAGGCAGCACTGCTTTCAGCATAACGCAGAGCCATCATGCGAGCAAACCAGAAGAGAATATCTAAAGCGCCCACACGTTTACGCCTTGCTCATGATTGCATGAGCACTTTTCAGCGTGCTTGACTGTGAAATCTACCCCCACGAGAGCAGCCAGACCAGGTTATTTAAATAACAGCTGTGACTGCCAGCCAAATCAATTCATCAAAGGTGGAAAGATAAACGGCTGAGTCGCTGTGCAGAGATTTGACCATGTGACCTGGAGGTTAACCCCAGATCTCTCCACAGTATACTCACCCCGCTGCATTATCTTGTAGTCTACATTTTATGTCTTATGTGCCGGTGTTATGTTGCTGCTGGTGTTATGTTGCTGCTTGCGGTATATGCCCTTTTGCTTTAGTGCCAGAGAATCAACATGCAAAATGGCGGAGCGGTCCTGCAAATCCGTGTGACGGGCTCCCGAAAGAGCACTTAGGCTGTCTGCCTCACAGACACACAGAGGCCTTGAGCCAAGCGCGGGTCAGGGGGCTACCTGCTTCCCACCTCGCAGGAGCTTACATTATCCCTGGATGCATCTTGGGTTGTAAGTTCCTCAGGGGGTTGGGTACACAGCCGTCCTGTCCCCATCTTGCACACACTGTCTGACATGGTGCTCTTCACACCCTGGGAACTTGGCTGTCAGACCCACTGGGTGTTGCATCTGTTGTGCTATTGCCATCCGCAGCATAGGTCTAACTACTACTAAACTCAGGGCTTTAAGTGGGCCGGGTCTGTCCGGGTCTGAGCACCGGCAGTTATTTTCAGGGGGCCTCGAAACGGGTCTCTAGCAGGCTCTATTTTCGGGCCTCGCAGAGGTAGTCCGTTTTCTTTTTTTTTTCTTGAACTTCAGTGAGAGCATGCACATCGATGTGCACATGCTCATTTTGCTCACTACTGAGTAGTGGAGGTCAAGGCATGACGTCATGCCAGGTGAACCGCGTTGTAGGAGGACTCTGTGGCATGTTTTGAAGGGGGTGGTGGCTTCATTAAAACTCACCCCTGTGAAGCCGCGTTGCCTTCTGGGAGCAGTGCTTCTAGTACACTCAGCCTCACGTGAAGCCACCCTATACAGGAGGTGTCTGCCTAGGCATTTCCGGGATGACGACACCGGTCTTGGGGTACTGGGGAGGGTGTATGGCGTTATCCATACATAGCCTTGCTGTAATAAGGAGGGGAGAGAGCGAGCCTGAGCGGGGAATTCCAAATCTGATGACACTCTGAGGAGTCCTAGAGCTGACGGCTTGTCAGAGCAGGGGGTACTGCTACACTAGTTACCTTTATTTAGACCTCGCCCCTACTTGGATAGGCCACTCCCCTTTAAGAGGTTTGCCCCGTCCCTTTTAGAGCCCCCCCCCCCCCAGTTTTTTTCCCCCACTTAAAGCCCTGGATATATTGTTTTATTTGTTGCGGCTAGTGGGAGGGGGGGGGCGGCGCCCCTCCCTAATGGAGGGGTTGCCGCTGAGAGCAGGTGATAAATGTATGTGTTAGACCCCACAGAACTGAGCACTTCGTATTGTTTAATGAGCAGTAAATCTCCTTTCTACGGGACTTAACTTGTAACTGCTCAGCACTGGCGCATGTGAATTTACCGCCCAGCCAGCAGTACCATGCAATTCTGAATCAATTAGGGCCAAAGATGTGGGGCCTCTCGCAGGTCACTCACTGCCACAGTGAGCCCTGGCATGCAGCCCAGCCCCACAGGCCTGCGCCCTGAAACTTGCTGTAGAGCACGGGTACTCATAGTACGGCCCGCGGGCCGCCAGCGGCCCGGCAAGCCTTCCTTGGCGGCCCGCGGACCTTGCAGACATTTTTTTTTTTTTTTAAAGTGTCAGCAAACACCGCAGCGCGGACTCTGAGAGACTCTGCTCTATGGGGGCCGGGCGATTCTTTAAAAGACCATTCACTTGTTAATGAGAATTTGTTGTATTTTACCTCTTCTTAGCGCCCCTGTATCTCCACGAGATGCAGGGGCGCTAAGAAGAGGTAAAATACAACAAAGCCTCATTAACAAGTGAATGGTCTTTTAAAGACCTGTGAAGTACTCGGGTGCGGCTGTGTCTGTTCCCGGGAAGCTGTCTCAGCCCCGGCTGACACACGCGGGGTGAGGTGAGAGAGGGTGACAGAGGGAGGGAGACAGAGGGAGACAGAGGGAGACAGAGACAGAGGGAGAGAGAGGGAGACAGAGAGAGAGGGAGAGAGAGGGAGACAGAGAGAGAGGGAGAGAGAGGGAGAGAGAGAGTGAGAGCGAGACAGAGAGAGACAGACCGAGAGAGAGTGAGAGAGAGACAGATGGAGAGAGAGACAGAGGGAGACAGATGGAGAGAGAGGGAGACAGACGGAGAGAGAGGGAGACAGAGAGAGAGGGAGACAGAGAGGGAGAGAGAGGGAGACAGAGAGGGAGACAGACAGAGTGAGAGGGAGGGAGACAGAGAGGGAGACAGACAGGGAGAGGGAGGGAGACAGAGAGAGAGGGAGACAGAGAGGGAGAGAGAGGGAGACAGAGAGGGAGACAGACAGAGGGAGAGGGAGGGAGACAGAGAGGGAGACAGACAGGGAGAGGGAGGGAGACAGAGGGAGGGAGACAGAGGGAGGGAGACAGAGGGAGAGGGAGGGAGACAGAGGGAGAAGGACAGAGGGAGACAGACAGAGGGAGACAGACAGAGGGAGACAGAGGGAGACAGAGAGAGAGGGAGACAGAGAGAGGGAGACTGACAGAGAGGGAGACAGACAGAGGGAGACAGAGAGAGGGAGACAGATAGAGGGAGACAGATAGAGGGAGGGAGGGAGACAGAGGGAGGGAGACAGATAGAGGGAGACAGAGGGAGGCAGAGGGAGACAGAGGGAGGGAGTCGGGGGGAGACAGACGGAGACAGACGGAGACAGACAGAGACAGACAGAGACAGACAGAGGGAGACAGAGGGAGACAGGGAGACAGACAGAGGGAGGGAGGGAGACAGAGGGAGGGAGACAGAGGGAGGGAGACAGACGGAGGGAGACAAAGGGAGGGAAAGGGAGGGAGACAGAGACAGAGAGAGGGAGACAGAGAGAGAGAGGGAGGGAGAGACAGAGATAAACAGAGTGAGTGAGACAGAGGGAGAGAGGGAGGAAGGGAGAGAGAGCGGGGGAGAGAGGGAGAGAGATGGAGAGAGAGAGAGAGAGAGAGACGGAGAGAGAGAGAGAGGGAGGGAGAGATAGTGAGAGGGAGGGAGACAGAGCGAGAGAGAGAGAGAGAGAGAGAGATAGAGAGAGAGAGAGAGAGAGAGAGAGAGAGGTGTGTATGCCGGGTCTGGTGGCTCAGTGGACGAAGGCGTCCGCTGCAGGGGCCTGTGTTCAACCTCATGGTCATAGTTTTTTTTTTGCTCTAGCCCCGCCTCCCTCCCTCACTGACCCCGCCCCCACCGGTGCAGCCCTCGGCCACAAACCACACTGTAAATTTGGCCCCCGAGAGAAAGTTTGTGAGTACCCATGCCCTATATGGTGGATCGCCTTATAAGCAATGTACAACGCTTTGAATTTTATTCTACTTCTTATAGGCAACCAATGTAGTTGTCTGTCAGCCTTAGAGACAGACTTAAATTTAGGTGTGCCAGAAAGCATCCTAGTGGCTGCATTCTGTACCAGCTGTAACTTATTTAAAACCATTTCTTGTGCATTGATCAGTAAACTGTTACAATAGTCCACTTTGGACATAACTAAAGTGGATATTATCATTCTCCTGGCTTCAATCGGAATGAAAGGGAACAGTTTCTTCACCATTCTGAGAGTATAAAAGCAAGAGGAAACCACAGAGTTGACATGACCTTTATAGGACAGCTTGTCATCTAGGACGACACCCAAATTCTTAGCCTTAGTAACTGGGACAGGAGGTGGTCCCAGTTTATCTGGCCACCAGTGAGGAGACCAGGCAGGGGATAGATTTCTAAAGACAATAACCTCAGTCTTGGAGGAATTTAGTTTGAGGCAATGTATGGACATCCAAGCGCTGATGGCCAGCATGCCATCATGAAAACTAACCGAAACGTTATCCCCGTTCTTGTGAACGGAGAGCACTAGTTGGGTGTCGTCTACATAAGACGTGAGTGCTTGGCCAAAAGATTTGATCACCTGTGCCAGATCAGTAAAATAAATGTTAAATAACATGGGACTGATGGAAGAGCCCTGCGGGACTCCACAAGGGAGTGAATAGACAGGGGAGTCGAAATCGCCCTAGCTAACTAGTTGAATGCGTTTAGACAAAAAAGATGTCAACAAAGATTTGGCCTTGTTCCTAATTGATTGGGCTTTTTTAGTAGCGTAAGGATAGAGGCCTTTTTCCATTGCGAGGGATAGGTGCCTGAGATAAACATAAGAGTTAAAAATGTTGGCCAGATTGGCGCCAATGAGATCTGGGAGCAGTTTCAGGACCGTAGGAGGAAACGGATCAAACGGTGAGCCGGATTTTGCAGTACTCACCAAATCAGCTATCTGTTCCGAAAAGACTGGCGCAAATTCCCTAAGAGAAGGACTATCTAATAACTCGATGTTAGAGTCAGACTGACTCGTGGCAACAAAGGAGGCATTAAAATTTGAGTAGATTTGATCTACTTTAGTCTGAAAGCTAAGGGCTAAGGAGTCGCAGAGTGCTTGTGTTGCTATGTTAGCATGGCTACCAGAAGGAGCCGCAAGTTGTGACACAACCTGAAACAATTGTTTGGTGGAGTTTTGGGTGGATTCTATTTCCCGTGTGAAGTAGCTACTCTTCTCATTTATTAGGAGGCGTTTGTAGTCAGCCAATGCTAACTTATAAAGAGATTTCTCCTGACCGTCGTAGTCTTGACGCCAGCGTCTCTCTTGTTTCCTGTAGCATTGTTTCTCAAGCCTCAGAGCCTCGGAAAACCAGGGGGCCGAAGGAGTTTTCCTGTTTTTGGAAGCTATTTTGTAAGGGAATAGTTTAGCAAAGGAGTCTTGGAGCCAGTCTGTATAACTCGTAGCCGCCTGCTCTGGATCTGGGGAGAGTTCTGGCTGAGTGACAGATAGCTGCTGTCTAAGACGAGCATGATCTATACTACTCCAGGATCTAAATTGTTTAGGGGGCCCTGGCCTGGTATACGAAGGAATTTGTTTCAAGAGATAAACTTCAAATAATACTGCGTGGTGATCGGACCAGGTCAATGGGAGGACCTCCTTTACAATGATCTACTCATTGTTGGTAAAAAGGCTGTCTAAAATGTGTCCAGCAATATGAGTAGTACAGCTAACTTTCTGAGAGAGTCCTACAGATTCTAACTCAGTAATAAGGGATGTTGAGTCCTTGTCATCCGTGGCCTCTAAGTGAAAATTAAAATCCCCCAAAATGGTGAAACTCGATTCACCCTCGGAGGATTCAAATAGATTTCCCAACAACGATAGGAAGTCTCTCTTATGGCCAGGCGGGCGATAAAGAAGGATCCCCTTGAATGACTGATGTTCCGAGAGCACTATGTTAAAACTAGGTGCCTCACAGACCGTTGAAGGGACCCTGTCTCCTTTTACTGATAAAGGGTTACGATATATAAGTGCCAAACCTCCCCTTCTTTTCTTTTGTCTATCCAATCTGTACACAGAAAAACCAGCAGGGGTGGCAATGCAGAAATCTGGACCAGCTCAAGGGTCTGCCCACATCTCCGTTATGAATAGGAGATCCAGTTGATAATTATCTAAGAGCTCAGCTATTTCATATTTGTGCCTAAGAAGCGAGCGCGCATTAATAAGGGCAGCCTGAACCTTGTCGCTTTCATTATTTTTGTGAGTGGAAACGTTACTGGCGATGGAATGTATGGGCTCTAACTGTGCCAAATCCTGGGCTTCCAGTGAGAAGCTACAAATGGGGCAGGAAAGTTTTGGCAGCTTAAGCAGGTCCGCTGGGTTAAAGCACGAGCAAGCGTGCTGGGATACCTTAGATGGCTTGTTGAGGGTGCGCAGTTCCTCACCAGCATATGCCACCATATGCTGCATCTTACCTTGGGAAAACGGAGCAGGGGTCCTGGTGCTAGGCGCGATCCGGCCGTGGACGGGCGCAGACGGGCTTGACTTTGGCGCCCCGCTGCGCGCGTCCGCTGCACGGACGCACTATAGTGCAATTTAAATAGCCCTCCAGGATAAGGGGTGTGTCAAGAGTCAGCACCAGAGCGCAAGAAAACGAAGAGGGACAACTAAAAAAGGAGGTTTAACTGGGGTCCAGCAACCCCTACAGGGCTCGCAGGCTCACCTGCGAGCACTGTATACTGGTAAAGAGAAACGTGGATTGCGTACGTGTACTCAGAGCAACCCTGGCAGTATTACCTCCCCATAGGAAATGCCCAATAATAGTGTTAATTTGACAGAACCAAGACACGGGGATTGGGTATGGGAGCGATTGGAGGTGATATAATAGTCGGGGTAGAGAGACCATCTTAAAGATGGCCGACCGACCGTATAGGGGCAAAGGAAGGGCGCAGACCAGTTTTTCACCTCTGTTTTAACTCTCCCGGTCGTTGCTTCTAAGTTACGCTCCCACTAGTGGGTTTGATTGTCAGATACGTATACCCCCAAATAAGTGAAGCCATGTGTCACCAATGTGAGACCTTCCGCCCATCGGCTGTTTCCTACCAACCCTCTTATCAGCCGAAGAAGCGATTTGGAGGTGTTCATATATAGGCCAGATGTCTCACCAAAGATGTGCATTACTTTAAGTATTCTGGGGCCTGATCTGTGAGGGTCTGTTAAAAAACAGAATATTGTCAACATACAATGCAATTTGGTCAGAGATTTCGGAGGTCCATTCAAAGCTGCGGAATAGTGCGTCCTTTCTCACCTAGGCAGCTAGAGGCTCTATGGCAAGGGCAAATAGCAGGGGGGAGAGAGAGCACCCTTGTCGGGCTCTGCGTTGTATAGGGAATTGCGCCGATGTGGCCCCCGCCACTCAAATTGATGCGGTGATGGCCGTATATAGCAATCTCACCATGGCTATGTACCGGGGCCCCATATTAAGGTGTCTCAGTAGTGTAAACATGTAAGACCAACTTACGGAGTCGAATGCTTTGTTCATATCTACTAGGAGGAGGGCTGCTGGTCTATCCAATTTATCAATGGCTACGATCGCATTGTGTACCCGGCGTATGTTATGTTGAGTTGTCTATGCGGCATGAATCCGGCCTGATCTGGATGAATCAGGTCTTGAAGGTATGGTATCAGTCTATTCGCTAAAACCTTGGCTAGTATCTTAGCTTCAATATTTAAAATAGAGATTGGCCGGTAGGATGTGCATGATTCAAGTGGACACCCCGGCTTCAGGAAGACCACTATTTTAGCGTGTCTCCAGTCTTGAGTCAGGCATTTATTTTCGAGGGCTTCAGTGAGGGTTGCGAGGTATTGAGGACCCAGTATCCTTGCATACATTTTGAAACATTTTGAAACATTCGCTAGGAATCCATTGGGTCCCGGGGATTTACCCGAGTTCATTTCTGCAGTGGCCAAGGTTAATTCTTCCTGCGTAATCGGCATGTCTAATGAGTCTTGTGCGGCTGCGGTTAACGTCCTAGGTGGTATGTCGCAGAAAAAAATACTCAACCTAAGTTTCAGATAATACCTTGTGCTTGGTGTAGAGAGTTTGATAAAACTCTGCAAAGGATTGAGCAATATGTGTAGGATCAGTGATCACCTCGCCCATCTGTGATGTAATGGTAGGTATCTGCACTGGTTTCAAGGTGCTTTGGCATAGTCTGTGTAGGAGTTTCCCGGACTTGTCCCCCATTGGTATATTCTGCTTTGTGTAGCCTGCCATATGTGTTTAGCCTCGTCCAGCTGAATACTTTGATACCTTCTCTGTAATGCTCCTAATTGTCGAAGGAAGCTATCGCCATTACGCTCTTGTGCTAGCAGCTCAGCTTGTATGATCTGGGCTTCGAGTTCTATTAAGGTCTGCTGTTTCTTGCATTTGGCTGCGGTGTTATGGCTAATGTTGAATCCCCGAATGGTTGGCTTCATGGCCTCTCATAAGATGGTGGCGAATCCTGCTGTCGCCTTGTTTACTGGAAAATATTCTAGCAGGGCTTTATGTAGGTTGATTTTATAGCTCAGGTTATGTAAATGCCAGGGCGAAAGTCACCAATGAATCGGAGACCTTCTAGGGCCTATCTCTACCTGCAGCTGAACTGGGGAATGATCTGATAGACCTCTAGTTAGAATTTCTGACCCGATCAACCGGTGAATATGTTCTCTGGTGATGAAGATATGGTTAAGTCTGGAGAATGACCCATGGACAGCTGAGAAATATGTATGCCCAGCGGTATCTGGATGTAGTGTCCTCCATGTATCTGTCCACCCCAGAGCGTTCACAATTGGTCCAATGCGAGATTCTCTTGATGTGTGTTGTCTGGCGGTGGGGCGGCATCTATCCTGGTCAGGGTGCATGACATCATTCCAGTCCCCCCTATCAATGCGAGGACGTCTGGTATTGATCCCCATGTATCGATAATGCGTTCAGTGATTATGTGGTTGATTGGCAGGGGTATGTATACGCTACCCAGGACTATATACTTTCCATTAATCATGCCCTGTACGAAAAGATAACTGCCTTGAGTGTCCTCCCATGAGCGAATATGCATAAATGAGAGTCTGCGGTGAATCAGGATAGCCACTCCTCTGGAGCCCCTTGTAAAGCCGGAATGGAAGACATGTAAGTAACCATAGCGGGCCAGACATGGGACTTTAGACCCCATCAAATGTGTTCCTTGTAGTAGCAAGACGTCCACCACCAAGCGTTGCATTCCATGTGACCACCTTGATTTCCCCCATTAGATGTGAGTTGCTTAGATGTGTTGTCATATTGTGCGGCCTGCAAGGTAGCCAAGTGTATAACACAAGATCCAGGAGAAGATAATGCAATGCGGGCACTTTAAAACCCTAAAATACAACATTTCTGAAAACTGTAGCTCAATCCCCCCTCCCTCTCCCTCTCCCACCCTAACCCACCCCAATACCTCAAGAAACAATGAAGTATCTGTCCCGGACGGTATACAGCTCCCACCCCAACAAAGGATGAAGGCTGAAGCGGTCCAACAGAGCACCGAAGATCCCACTCACAGCAAGTGTCTCTGTGATCTGAAACGGCCAGTTCAGAAATGGTAGCCCATTGTTAGTGCCGGTGAATGTTAATGTTAATCGGATTTCCACATACATAGTTACTCTGTGGTCCAGGGTGTCGAGATGGTGAAGTATATGAATCATTTATCTTGTGACCCTTCTTCTTTGTCGCCTCCAGAGCAGGAGCGCCAGGTTGACCGCGATCTATGTCTTCGTCTGTCAGTTTTATTTTTATTCTGATTCAGACGTAGGTCCCTGAAGGATGAATCCGAGTTACGGGGTGGCAGGGTATGAGGTTTAACCAGTCTGCATTCATCTGCCCATTAAAAGACCTCTTCAGGAGTATCGAAGAACATAGTACTATTCTTATAGCTGATTCTGAGCCAAGCCAGAAAGAGCAGCATGTTTGAGATTTGCAGTTCCCGTAGGCGTGATTTCGCAGCTGTGAAGGATTGCCTCTGTTGCTGTACTAGTTTGGTATAATCAAGGAAGATCATTATTGAATGAGATTTGAAGGTGAGGGACGTCTGCACCCGTGCTTGTCGCAGGATGATATCTCTGTCATGGTAGTTTAGGATCCGAGCAATGACTGGTCGAGGATGAGATCCTGGGGGAGGCCTGGCGGTGAGGGCTTGGTGAGCCCGCTCCAAAATGAAGCAGGGAGACAGCTTCCCATCCGGGATCCATGATTTGAGCCACTGTTCCAGGAACACGCACATATCTGAGCCCTCACAACCTTCTGGAAATCCCACAAAGCGTAAGTTATGATGGTGGGCCCTCACTTCTTCATTTTCCACGGGTGTGGCTATACCCCGCGTGAGTGTTTCAAGTGTAGCAACTCAACTCTGCAGCTCAGTGATGGTATCTTCTACCCCCGAAATCCTGGTTTCGGCCTGTGTTACTCGCTCCACGATGTTGGGCAGATCCTGTCACAGTAGCATAACATCTGCTCCCACTGCGCCAATTTTGGCGTCCAGCATGTCACACGATTGCGTTATTGCAGTGAGGATTGTGGCGGTATTCGGTGTTGTACAGGTATTGTCGCCCACGACGGTAGGGTTAGTGCTTCCGCTTGTGAATTTATCCATTGTACTTTGCTTCATTGCGGGACCGGTTGACTGGCTTTTAGACATGCTCGATGTATGATATAGACTCGCCATGGGCGGCGCAGATTATTATTGATTTACTGTAAGGCGCCAAGCCCAAGTGTCAGGGGGCATGCATTTCAGGGGTTAAGCGTGAGGGCGGGTCACCTGCACCAACAAGCCGTGCCGGGGCCTAGCCCGGTCGCCTCCGCTGGTGTGGCAACACCCCCCACCTCTAACGGGCACCCCCCTTGGACTCTTTGTGTCCCATTGAAGGTCCTGGGGAGATCGTTGTTGGACATATAGGTTTCACTTTTGGAATTTGTTTTACTTGAAGGTGTTGTATTGTTCTCTTCTCCCCGCAGGCCAGTTTATCTTGCCTGATAACGCTGTAGTGCCTGTCCCTCCTTGTCTAGGCTGTGCTTCTTCTGTCTCTCCCTGCTGAGTCTCCGCATGTAGGAGGGGGCCTCGGGGGTGCACTTCCAAATGTCTACTACCATGCTATTGCTTAATGCGCTGTATCATCCTGCCCCATTTGCCGGTTGCACAGGATATGCCTACGGCCACTCAAAGGGTGTTGGGTCATGACCTGAGTTCCTTCTGATGTGTGGGAGCAGCTGGTTACCAGATCTTCCGCGCGGCGAGCCGGCTATGCTCTCGGCCGGTGCAGCCCACTGCTCAGGCTGTGTCACTCCCGCACTCAATTTAGGTGCTTCAGCTGACCTCGGCGGGCACCACTACCGGGGAGGAGCCGCCCGGTGCCCCAGCCGTTCATCTCCGCGGGGCCGCTGTGTGTGGAGTCATGGCTTCACTCTTGAGCTACAGGGGTCCGGCGCCCCCTCCCCGGCAGTATCAGGTCCTGGCATCACTCGGCTCACGGACTCGTCTCCGGGGCCTCGTCTCTCGCGCAGCCGACGCAATCTCACCCCACAGCACAGCCCGCACCGCCTCTGATCTTTAGTGCAGCGATTCTGTTGTTTCTGGGCACCACAGCAGTTGCAATGGGGCTGGATTGTTCCCCAGGGCCCGGACAGCTTCAGATATATCCGATTCCTGATAACTGTTTGCCGATAGCCGGCAGGATTATGTAGGATGATTATTGGGCTACGGGAGCTAGGCTAAGCCGTGTTCCCCATGTTGAACTGCTTGGCCACACCCCCCAGATTGTGTGATTGTGGGCCCCTCGCAGATGTACTCACTTGATACTGGTATCTACCACTGGGATTTTTTTATAGACCCCCACCGTTTGCCTTAAGTTTAATTCAGCCTCCAGGTTTTTGGGGTGCTGGTAGTGCTCCAGTCGGGCAGTTGGCACACCCTAATCGTTTTGCACCCCTTGTGATCTTAATGATTTGGACTGACTTTCCTGAGCACTATACTACAATCCCCCATCAATCAGGGCCTCCCTGACAGGGCTTGGTAGAACATGCAGGCTTGTCCCCCTCAAAACCTATGCATCAGCCTAAACCTTTTTTGGGCACAGGGCATTGCCCCAGTAGGTTACATTCCTCTGGGGCTCCGCCCCTCTAGTCGGGCTCTTAACTTTTTATTTAGGCCCGGCACATGGGATCTAAGACTCACCTCTTGGAATGTTGCAGGTTGTCTGCAAAATTCCTAGACCAGAGCTGGATCTTGTTTATCAAGTCTTTTAATATCATCTGCCTACAGAAGATGTGGGAAGTAAAGAATCATTTTTTCCTGGAGGGGTATAAAACCTTTTTTTGACCTGTTGTGAGCTCATCCCCGGGACGGCATGGGGACGAGGGGGCCTAATTATTTTTGTTTTCCTTGAGCTTTGTGGCTCCATTAAGGATTTGAAGTAGGATTCACTTGTGTCTCAGGGTCTTAAATTGCTCGTCTGGAGACCTTTCCCCTGGTTTTGATTAACTTTTACAACTCAAAAAGGGGATTACGAGGGACCTCAAACTTCTTATCCTTAAGTGGTGCCATTGATTTACTATCGGGGGGCCTTGTTCAAGAGAAGCTTATCTTGGCAGGGGATTTTATTTGCCATTTGTGTTCTTTAAATCTTGCCCCCAGTCAACCAACCTGCATGATTATGGAGGGCATCCATATGGAGCACACTCCATAGTACCCAGGGTGCGGTACTAAATAGTTTTCTACATACTCATAATCTGATTTTTACCCTAGACAAGATGACTAACCCGGCTAATCATCAAATCCCCCCACATACAAAGGGAGGGGTCGTGCTACGATTATTGACTTCATTTTTGTCTCAGCTTTCTTGGGATGGCCTTCTGTTACTTTTAACAGCACACAGAGCCCCTCTAGTGGCCATAACATTTTGTCTTTGGTACTTAAGGGGGTGGACTACTTAACGGAGCGCTCTTGCAAACCCCTAGAATCGCTTTCTCCAGTTGACCAGGGGAGGCGATTGAGGTGGTCACAGGTAGACTCCAAGGCTTTTAAGTGCTCACTTGTTTAGCTTGTCAGAAGGAGATAATTACCTGCTGCTCCATGTGCAGTGGGAAGAGATTTTAGGCTCCTTTGTTTTAATCGCTCAGAAGGTCTCTGGCCTGTTAATGGTTCCCATGGTCGGATCCCGATCCAAAAACCCTAATCGGTTTGATGGTGAGTGTTCACGGGCCCTCCGCCACCTGAAGAAAGCCTTGAAGCAGTCTCCTTGAGATAGAGAGTGGGTGGCAAATTGTCTTTCTGATTATAAGGGTGCTCTGAAAAAATGGAGGCAATTGCTACAGAATGAGGCATGGGATGAGCTCATTAAAGCTAGTGAGCTGAGGGATAGTGCACTTTTCTGGCAAGTCATAAACAGGCCTTCCTTTTGGGAGCCCATAAGGCCAGCGTTATGCCATCACTCCTCAATAGTGGGTTGAACACTTTAGGGCGTGTACAACTTTGGGCAGAATGAAGGGACATCTACCGAGACAGAATTGCCAATGGGTAACACCAAAGTTACCTCCTCTTTGGAGAAAGTCTGTCAGGGCATCCAAGCATTGTCCCACAAAAAAGGCACCAAGTCCAATGTGATCCCCCCGATCCTTTTTCGGGATAATATAGAGGTTTGGGGCCCAGCTTTTAACTATAGTGTTAAATGCTGCAGCAAGGGTGATAAGGACAACCCACAGTGTTATCGCTCTATTTCCCTATTGATGCAGTTGTCAATGTCCTTGGCAGGGTATTATTGGTCAGACTATCATCATGGGCTGACACAAACCAGACAATATCAGAAGGGCAGTTCAGTTTCTGTCTGGACAATTCAACTACCTAGCAATGTCTTAGCCTCTATTTAATATAGCCTTATAGCCCGCCGTAGCGGGCTATACTGGTTATTAAAGGCCCACTCCAGCGTTAAAGGCCCGAGCCGAAGGCGAGGGCCTTTAACAAGGGAGCGGGACTTTAATAGCCAGTATAGCCCAGCTACAAAGGGCTATAAGGCTATTAGAACATTCTGCCACTAGAGGGTAGAATGTTCTAACAAATAAAACAAAGGCTTAAGGGAGCCCGAGGGGATTGAAATCCCCTCAGGCTCCCTGAAGCCTTTGTTCACAGCCACAGCTGTGAACAAAGAAACATTGGAATGTTGGAGCTCCAGGCTTATACCAGCCATTATAAGCCCGGAGCTACTCCATTGTTTTCAATGGAGCTCCCAACATTCCAATGTTCTAATAATTAATAAATATACAGTAGCCCAACCTGGTGCTCTGTTTTTAGCATTCAAGGACCTTACGTCCGCTTTTGATCGGGTGAACCCAAAGAAACTGTGGGACTTACTTATTACCTTAGGTGTTGACCCGGATATTGTAAGTTTATTGACGAATCTCCATGCCAGCACCACAGCAGCGGCCAGATATTCCCAGGGGGTGAGCCTTACAGAACAGTTTAAATGTACAAGGGGTATTTGTCAATGGTGCATACTTGCCCCCTTTTTGTTTACTATCTACATCAACAGCCTTGAAGTCGCACTCTCCTCATTGCAGTCTGACTGCCCTAGAGTTGGCAAGAAACTACTACCAGTTTTATTGTATGCAGACGATGCTGTGCTCATGGCGCGCACAGCCAGTAACCATTGCACCCTGCAGTGGTGGAATAGCAACAATCTGCTGCAGGGCTGGCCCTTTGCAGGCCCCATTTCTCAATATCTATCGTCGCGGACACCTATCTCTTTGGGTGGGGGATGCATCTCTGCACCATGACAATTTAGGGTCTCTGATCACCCCTGCAACTGGGGTTTCACATCATCTACCTCGAGCTTCTTGCTATATAACTAGCCCTCAAAGCATTCTTGTAGAACATTCAGGGTAAAATGGTATTGATGAAAACTGACATCATGACCGCCATGTATTATCTGCAAAAACAGGGTGCACTCACCTGCCACAGCAGTCGGCACTGGCGGAGGTTTTGGCATTGGGCAATTCACCTTCACATATATGTTCTAACAGAGTATGTCCAAGGGGTGAACAGTTACCTTTCAGACCTGCTCAGCAGGACGCATCAACAAGTCCACAACAGGGAACTTCACTCACAAGCCCTACTCCCTTAGTTTCAGAGGTATGGGTTTCTGCAGTTAAGTCTTCTCCACTCACAAGCTCAAACCTAAGCCAGCACACGCCTCAAGCTTCATCTGAGGATGGTAATATGGGATCCAGTATTCTCGCCAAATATAATTGGTACGGTCTACTACTATTTGAGGCGTCTTAAAGCGTGTACTCTTTGGTAGTCTTAGGATTATAAAAAAGGAAGCCGGATCTATTTTTGCTGTTTTTAACATAATATGTAGATAGTAATTGTCTCCAACAGCTATATTTTTTTAAGCTAAGGTCAGCCAACTTATAAGCGCAGCCTGATAATAAGTTCTTAAAGACGGAAGAGCTAACCCTCCATCTTCCTGAGATAAAGAAAGTATTAACAGCTTGGCCCTTGGTTGCTTTGACTTCCATATAAAAGACTGGATTTCGCCTTCTAGGGCCCCAAAGAAAGCCTTTGGTAGCTTAATTGGGACATTTGCGAAAGCAAACAGAAGTAGCGGTAATAAATTCATTTTTGTAAGTGATATGCGGCCAACGATTGTAAAAGAAAGTTTGTTCCAATGATTAAGCATTGTACAAACTTTAATTAATAAAGGGGCATAATTGAGCGATATAAATCATTACAATTAGTTGTTACCTTAATCCCAAGATAGCTAATTGGACGTGTGGCTGAAAATGATGATTGCATAGCGAGTGGTAATGCCTTTGGGGAGCTATGAACAATTAGAGCTTCAGATTTTGCATGATTAATTTTATAGCCCCCTATGGCCGTGAACTCTGAAATCTTATCAAAAGCACGTTCGTGACGCTGACCACACGACGGCTCCCACGTGACGGGAAGCCAAGACGGGATGCTGGGAACCGGACTAGGTATTTCAGACAGCTATCGCAGCTCCCCCGTTCACCTTCGCGGCGAGAGCAGACAAGCGGTCATAGGGAGGAGCACCCACCTTGTCTCTTATATTATATGCAGGAAGCGAGAATTGTCTGCTACTTTTTTCTCCAGTATTGGTAAAGCAAATAGGGCAGGCTTTAAAATGGTAAACAACATCTCAGAATGCAACGAGTGTACTCCGCATTGTGAAGGCCTTTGTTGTAACATTAACGCCCAGAGTTATTGACTTTGCCAATGCTTGTTTGTTACTGTTTTCAAAGACCAATGCTGCTCAGCTTGTGGTCCCTCTTTACCTGTTGTGTTGGTCACATTTATCTCCAGATCTAATTTTTTTAGAGTGATCTTGTTATTCTCGTCACACTGATCTATTCCTGTTTTGTTTTGCTGCTTATCATTCATACTGTATTGTTAATTGATACAACACGTATTTTCCATTTCTGTTTACTTTGTCATATGTGCACACTGAAATTTACTTTATTTTCTCTGAATTTCATTAAGAAGATAGGTAGGTGGATGTGTGAGGGGTTGGAGTAAGAAGTGGAGTAGAGAGAAAGACAGGCAGAGAGAAATGTACCGGATTGGACTAAGATCTAGGAAATCTTGCATGGTAGGTCCTCTCCACCCCAGTGATCTCTAAAAAGAGTAGTTAAATCACCAGCATTTACTGGTTACACTTGTAGGCTCCCGAGACTTTAGCTGTCTTTTGCCCGTCCTTGTCTCCTGCTGAGGCTGTGCTTTCCAATTTAATTCTTTACAATCTGTGAGTGCAGGGAGTAGACAGGTTGCTTCAATTCCCACACCGCTGCCATATATCACCACTACTGCTTTACATACTAAAAGATGTGGGCATAAATTATCTGCATCACAGAACAAGAGTCTTTACTGCTCTGCAACGGAACCTATGTAGGATTGCATGCACACACCACTCTGCTCTCCTATAATTCCAATTAGGTCCCTGCCCTGACTGCATATTCTAATTCTCTCTGAGCCGCTGCCCTGTGGTTAAGCAGACAGTAGAAACAGGGCTTCTCCCTTTCTTCCTTAGGACTTCTATGTTCGTGCTTTACCTGCTGATTCTGAGGGAGCGCTCTCGATGTTTATTGAATGAGCAGTCTACTGGGAATGTTCCTTAGCATATTGACTATAGTGTTACACTACGTGTAATCGTATTCAAGTTACTGAGAATCATTTTGTTAAAAGAATCCGACAACTACTTCATTGATTTAAGAATTGTATATTGCACTGGGCCTGAATTCTTTTGTTAGGTGCTTTAGGGCTCCAACCTCTGATCTAGTACTCTCATCTGCTTGCCCCTTTAAAGAGCAGGAGGCATGTTGAACTCAGCAGCGGCTTCACATTGCCCCTGGAAGTGACAGCACAAAGTTGTATACAGTTACCACCCCTGTGCACTGACTTCACTTCTTTTCTTTCTAGACTGTTCCACACTGATCAAGAGGTCCGCTGTCTAACTCTATCGGTATCTTACATGCCCCAGTGTGATGAAGGGCATTGTCTCCTCAGGAGACCACAGGATTCAAATTGTGCAGTGACTGCAGGAAACAGATGTTGGTTACAGACTATTGCTGTGTCTGCCTGTGTCCAGGGTCCATGACTCAAAGTCCTCCCAGATGCACCCAGGGACTGTCTGGGGGCAAGAGCAGAAGCTGTACGTTGCCAAACAAAAGAAGTGAGGCATGTAGTGCTCCCAGCCCTGGACCCTCTCCAAGTTGCGTGGCTGATACTGCTCAGGGTCCCAGTTTTGGTCCAAGTAAGTTGAATACGTTGACAGTCTCGCCATATGCAGAAGAAACCCAGTTGGGAATCGTCTCTCTCCCGTCACTTCTACTGTGGGGGGGGGGGGGGAGTCTTATAGACAGCGCTCAAAGAATCTCTCCCTCTGCCACCATCGTCGGTTGGAACCTATCTTGACACTGGCCCCAGTATGCCCTGAGTTTTCCGACAAAATTTTGATCCCACAGCAAGTTGAGGCCATCAGGCATGCCGTCCTGCAGCTCTTCTGTTTGTTTTCAGTCATTATAAGTCCCCTGAGGCCCCAAGTTAGACTTCTGCTCGCAGGTCTGCCCTGATTCTGACTGCCCCATTAAACTCGCCTTCCCCCAGCTCCCAGCCATCGCTGGCCCCTACATCCACATCTATACTGAAGAATCCTTCAAATCCTACTGCTTCAATGCCAGCCTTAGCTTCAGAGGTGCTGACTTTGGACCCAAACATGATGCCTCTTTGGAATCCAAAGCAGACTTCGACCTGAGCTCTGCCATAAAAATAACGAAGGCACAATCTCTCATCTGGGAGCACTCCCAGGTAGGGCACCTACATCTGTGCCAGTATTACCAGAGTCTACAGATTTTATTTGGATTGGATTCTGTTGCTGTCCAGGGAGTTCAAAATGTTCCTCGTGATGATGAGGAGGTGGATAATGTACCCCACCACCCCACCTTTCATGACAGTGATGAAGGCATCTGTTTAGACTTGCAAGACACTACTGTCCTTGAAACTACTCCTGTGATGAAGTTGAAGTCTTCACTGCAGAAGAGAGTGCCTCTCTTTACGGTGGAAGTCCTCAGGACCACAAAAGTGTTGGACCATCAGTTGCCTGTGTAGAAACTAAGTCAGATTTGTTGAGTTCTTGCAGCCTGGGCCTGTAACTTAAGAGCCTTTGCTGCCCTTTAATGAGGTTTTAACAAAAACTTTGACAGTGACCTCATCTAAGCCATGCTCAGCTCTGCCTGCGTGTTAGTCACTTTATAGCTAGGCATCAAAGGACTGCCCCTGGGGACCCTGCTATTCTGAACAAAGACACAACTCCTGAGAGCTTAGTGGTTCAAACTTCTACTACCCTAATGAACCTTAATACATTCCCCACTGCCCCACCGGACAGCGAATCACTGGAAAAGACGTTGTTCTCATCTGCCAGTTTGGCATCGAGGTCCCTGAATGCTGTCCGTCTGCTAGGGCACTATACATTTGCCTTTTGGAATATGGGCGGTGAGGCTTTACCCTCTCTTCCGGAGGAGCTAAAGAATGATTGTGCACTAACGATCCATGATGGGCAGGCTATGACGAAGTACATATATTGACAGTCAGTCTGGACATGACAGACTGCTTAGGTGATTCCATTGGCACCAGTGTGGTGATCTGACTGTATGCCTAGGCATGTCCCTCTGGATTTTCAGCTAACCTGCAGGCCTTCCTAATGGATATGTTATTTGATGCCTCCAGGCGTTTTGGACAAAAACATGATTCTGCATTGAAGCGCTTTAAAGACAGGCATGCTAAAGCCTGCTTCCTGAGCTTGCTGCCTCCAGTCGGCTAATTCCGCCAACAGCACCGAAAGTGCAGAGGATACTCTTAAGGTCTTGCCAATCACTGAAGGCAGCCCGTACAGCCCTTTTATGGCACCAGAGCATGTAGTGGTGGCAGAAGCTGTGGCCACCAGCAAGGACAGAAATCCTCTTCCTCCTTGCTGCCCGCCGCAATGGCAGCCAAAGTACTCTGATTGCTCCTCACTTAGTGATGGACTGTCGGTTGAGGGGCAGGATAAGGTTTTATCTGTCCAGCTGGTGAACTTACTTCAGACAAGTGGGTACTGCCAGTTGTTCAACCTGGTTACGTCCTCCCTTTTGTGTCCACTCCAACTCCTGTTCAACCATTTTTTTGTTTGGGTGTCTTGGGTTTTGGTAGACCATGCCTTCATCCTTGCCCAATAAGTTTGGTCACTGTAAGCTAAAGGGGCTATAGAGAGACTTCCAGAAGCATAGATGGGCCAGGGGAGTTAGTAATGGTTCTTTCTGGGGCCCAAAAAGGACGGAGGGCTCTGGCCGATATTAGACCTTTGGTTATTAAAACTTCCTTTGGAAGGACAAGTTAAAGGTGTTGACTCTCGCTCAGGTCCTCTCTGCCTTTTATCCAGGGGACTGGATGGCGCCCTTGCACCTGCAGGATGTGTACTTTCTTGTTCCTGTCCTTCAGTCCCGTAGATGCTTTCTTCGGTTCTTCGTGGGGTTGGAATATTTTCGGTTTAAAATCCTGTCCTTCGGTCTCATCTTGGCTCTTCTGGTATGTAGGTAGGTGATGGCAGTGGTCGCAGCCCATCTTCGCAGGTTGGGGATACATTTATTCCTGTCCCTCAACGACTGACTCAAACAGAGCTCGCCATGGTCAGTAGCAGTCCACCTGCGGTCAGCCATCTCCCTACTGTCCTCCCTAGGGTTCTTGATCAACAAACCAAAATCCCATCTGCACTCTAAGCAGAGGATTTCCTTCATAGGGGACTTCCTCGGCACAATGGTTTTCTGCCCTTGGAAAGAGTCCGAGTTATTCAGCTTATGCTACCATTGTTTTGGGTTTACTACTGTGTTCCAGTGACAAATGGTTCTGAGGCTTCTTGGCCTGCTGGCTTCGTGCATCCTGCTGGTTCCCTGTACTCATTGGCACATACGGGCTCTGCAGAGGAACATGTGACTGCAGTGAGCTCAGCAGTGGTGTTGCCACTTTGATGGGGCAGCTTGGTACCTTCAGTGGTGGCTGATAGAGGCCAAGCTGATGTGACAGACTGTTCTCCCTACCCACCCAGAGCTCCCAGCAGTGATAGGTGCACCTTTTCTAGGGGGGCGGTCACCTGGAGAAGTTAAAATAGGAGGCCTTTGGTTTCTGGTGAAGCAGGGGCACCATCTGTCTTTTGGAACTGTGAGCTATTCAGTTGACTCTGAAGGTTTTTCTTGTGGGGAAAGCTGGTTCGGTTCTGACAGACAACACAACTACCATGTGGTATTGCAACAAACAGGGTGGTGTGGAGTCACAGGCACTGTTAATGTTAATGTTATTCAAACTTATAAAGCGCATTATCACCCCACAGGTATCCTGGCACTGTTCCAGGAAGTGCTAATATTGGTGGTGGCTTGACATCTAAGGAGTTTCTGTGATGGCTGATCATTTCGCAGACTTGCTGAATGCCAGGATGGACACACTCAGAAGATGCCATCTGACAGACCACAAATAGCATCTACTCCCAGAGGGTGGTTCAAGACATCTTTTCCCCAGTGGGGCCTGCCTTGTGTACATTGTTTACCACCACCAAGTTGCAACTGTTGCACACTGGTATTTCTGCCTCTAGACGCCCTGGGAGATGCATTCCGCCTACAGTGGGGCTGAGGTCTCTTGTATACCTTTCCACTAGTGCCACATTTGCCCCGAGCTCTGAAGAAGAACAGGAAGGACAAGACTTAGATTATCCTGATAGCCCTAGATTTCGCCAGGAGAAGTGTTTGTCCCATGTTGTATCTACCTCTTTGGAGGACCTCCTGTTTCAGCAACAGGGCAGGGTTCTGTATCCGAATGTCTGCAACCAGCACTTCCATGCATGGATTTTTAGCTGAACCAACTGAGGGGGTTTGATTTGCCAGCTGAAGTGGTGGACATGATCTTGGTGGCTCAACACCAGACTGCCAAGCTTGTTTATTCTGGTCAATGGGTGAAGTTTGTAGCCAGGTGTGAGGACCATCAAGCTGATCCTCTGCAAATGAAGCTATGTGATGTTCTGACGTTTGTTTTCTTACTGGCCCAGCAAGACACTGTTACCTGCTTTTCTACTTTTGCCTGATCAACAGTTGTTATTTAAATCACCGTTTTTAAAAAAAAAGCTTACATATATGTTTCCTCTTGCACCCTTTATCAGGCCACAGTGGGACCTTAACTTGGTGCTCATGTTTTTTGGTGTGCACACCTTCTGATCCTGTGCACCGCTGTACCCTGAGGTTGCTGACCATTAAGACTGTTATCATTATTGCGATTTCTTCTGTTCATCATGTCAGTGAGCTGAAGACGCTTTCAGTACAGCCACTAAATATCATTTTTTCAACCTGGAAAATTGGTGCATACGGCTCGGGCATCTTTCCTATTGGAAGAAATATCGCCCCTTCCATGTGGGGCAGTCCATTGTGCTTCCTACTTTTTAATCCCCGCCAAATCTCTCTAAGGAGGAGGAGACTTCATCAGTTGGATCCAAAGAAGACCCTTCCTTTTTACATAGATATGACCAAGAAGTACCCTATGGATGACCAGCTTTTTGTTGGATTTGCCGCTGCTAAGGAGTGAAAGGTGGTTCAGAAAGAAACTTTGTCCAGCCAGATTGTCCTTTGTATAAAAATGTGCTAAGCCCTGGTCAAAAAAGAGCCTCCTGATGGCCTTTGGGCTTGTTCCACCAGAGCCAAGGCCATCACTACTGCGTTAGTGAGAGGTGTTCAGGTGCTGGCCATCTGCCAGGATGCTACATGGGCATCCATCAGTCTTACCAAGCTTTGCTGTCTCGAAGCTCAGGACTGCAGGGAGGGCCATTTCACCTGGTTGGCTCTGCTGGGCTTTGTGATCTAAGTCCACTCCTTAGATTTGCTTCCTGATGAAACGTACTGCATTGGTACCTATTACAAAGGAGAGGAATCTGCAGTTAGAAGTATTCATCAGAAGAACAAGTTACTTACCTTCTCTAATGCACTTTCTGGTGGATATTCTTATCTAACCGCAGAGTTTCCCATGAAGCATGAAGTCTCGCACAGTCCTTAGTTAATCTCTCAGCCTTATCTTTGCCCTATTTCACCACTTCAGAGATGATGAAATTCAGTGTATAAAGGTGCCTAAACCTAGCCAAGATCTCCTACCAGGAACTCCAGATGTCAGCCGCTGATGACCCACGAATGTTGAGAGTATGTAGTACATCCTTGTTTCCTCACTGAACAAGTCATCGAATTTGAGGAACTAGGTGTCCTGGATGTGATGTTCAGAAACACATTAGATCTGATGCTAGTTGTGTGCTGCACAGAGAAATGCGTATCATCTATGTGTCTGCCCAGAATGGTAATTCTTTACATTCTTTATTCTCTGCCGCCCTGGCATGCACTTTACTTCCAATCTCCCAAGCGGTGGAGAATTGACAAAAAAAAATTAACATCTTGTAAAAGATTGGACTGATGAACTGTCCCTGCACTACCTTTTCTCAAGCTGCTAGATGTAGCACAGGAAGTATCATTAGCCCAAGCCCCATACCAAGTAGAGGGCATAAATAGCAACCTCCGGTCCTTGCCGCACTCTTTGATTCCAGAGGCCTGGAGGGTTAGGATCCCCCCCACAAACGTTTCACCAGACTTTCTCTGAGTGCAAGAGCCTTAGACCAAGCAGTATTTAAATCACATCTTCCTGGTGTGTGGCCACTTATTACCAAGTCAGATAGATTGTAAAGAAACCTGTGCAAAACAAATTATGGGAGTGCCATTTTGTGTCAAGACATATCTGGACAGTTGAAGGACAGGAAAAGTGCCTTGTTCTATTCATGGGATTGTTTGGTAAGCACCATATCCAGTGTAAAGGCGGTAAATGCCTGTGCCATCTTGACTGGTGCATGATCCCTTGATGAAGTGTTTCTGATGGCTGCCAATGTCTTTTTACCTCCACTCCTTAAACATTCTCTGCAACCAGGTCGAAGGTTTCGGAATACTAAACATGATGACTCCATTGGCACTTATTTAGTCTTCATGACCTAGCATTCTTCCTTGTCTACGCTTTTCCTAGGGAGACGCCTAACGCATGATCCAAGGCATCGCTGCTTTCCACTCTGCCTCTTCCTACCAAGCCACCAGAAGACTATTATTCCTGCTAGAATAAGAAATTGGAGTTTGAAGTGTTTTTCACAGAATTTGATGTTTCTCTTCATTGAAAGAAGAAATGCAGACTTAGCTGGTGTTTTGGGGGGATTTCTTAGTATTTTTCAGGAAACTTGTGTGTCAAGAATTACAAGGAGGGTCGTGCCATGTTCAAAGATACACTTAGGATATTAGAAATACCAAAGTCCCTTTTCTCAACCTTCCAGCACTGACACTGATCATCATCCGCCTAATCAATACCTCCCCATATGATTGAGTCATCGTCCAGACACAGAATCGTCCTACTCATCTTAAAGAAGTACACTGCTCACTTGGACGGTCTATCAAATCACATACCCAGCTCAGACCTTTCTTTTGTCACAAAGGCTCTTGTCACACATCATTTGGCCTTCTAAATTACTTTCATTCAGGTTTCAGGCCATGTCAGGCCACAGAGACCACTCAATTATATGTGTACATCGTGGAGGAGCTTCTCAATTTCCATGACTTGTACCAATTGTGTAATGATGCTACTAGACCTATCGACCTTCTTTGAAACCATTGGCTACCCGGTGCTAATTGAAAGGCTAATTCCTTGAGCTGTCACTAGTGGTACTTCATTATCATGGTTCCCTTCCTTTCTGCAAAACCATATTTACCAAGTTAGAGTACGCTCCTTACTCTTCTGGATAGGGGACATGGTGTATCTCAAGGCTGAAACCTGCCACTCACGCTGTTGAACAATGTCATGACCCGAGCTGATTCTGGCAACCTCTCAACTTATCTCACTGCCTTTCCCGATTCATTGATAAATGCAGAATAATTGGCTCAGCCTAAATGGCAAAAAACAAAACCTGAAATCATACTTTTGGGCCCTGTCCCTTTCACCCTACCTTGGCCAGAGGGACTGGGTACCTCCACCAATCCATCGTTAAAGGCACATAATTTCGGTATAATCTCTCTTTTACTACCCACATAAATACATTCTTCAAAACAGAATTCCACCATTTATTTTTGTTGAGAGGGCCTCTACCACTATTCCAGGGCTCTCAGACAATTGCTCTAATCCTGATTATGTTGCGCCTGAATTATGTCAGCAGCATCTATACTTGTCTATCCAGCACATCTCTTTCAAAAGTTCAGAGAGTTCAAAACTATACAGCACACCTACCAGTTGAACTGAAACGGGAAAGCCGCATTGCAGCAGAAGTGATATGTCTATAAAAGCTACAAGTAAAAAGAAGTTACCTTGAAAATACTGTGCCACATACACAATTTGTTTCATGACTGTTCGTAGAACTGCCTTGCAAAACTGTGTATCTCTTTTCAACCTCCCAATACCACTAGGTCTGCCGAACATTTGTTTTGTAGACCCGACCGATCAGATACAGAGGATATGTTGTTTAGTCTCTCCAAATTAAGGACCCCTTCTTGTGGATTTCTGTGCTTCCTCAGTGTGATTGAAAAATAACTACCTTCAAATCCTTAAAGAATCACCTCTTTTCCTAGCATTTGGATAATCATACCCTTCCTACAATAGCCGTTCCAGATTAGTCATTTGTCCTGCACGGTGAGATGTTTAAGACAGGGGGTGCCTCTTTATCCAGGCTATTTTGACTCTTGCTCTTTCAAGGCTCAGCCATCTTGCTGGGGGACATATTCAACGGGGGGTTACTTCCAAGCACTTTCCTTTGCTTCTGACAATCTGCTGATTGTTCTTCACTAGCTTTAGCAATGTCATGTAATTCAGCTCAGCAGTTTTATGTTCCCATACCTAAAAGCGCTGTGAGGCCACCCTAGAGTGGTTTGTAGCATGTTACAACCTCCCAAAATAAAATAAATAAAGGTTACAGAGGAAGGTGTAAAAGGTTTTATTTATGTTAATTTCAGATTTATCTGACGCAAAGACATGTCCAATTTTGAATGCTGGCAATGCTGGGCTGAATGATCCCCATGTGTTATCCAAGGTTCTGATACATGATAATCCTGTTCTATGTTCAACCTCAAATGCAGTACTCCATTTGGGCATGTCTCTCCCTTCTTGTGAGAAACAATTATATGCTTTCATCTTTTTAAAAAGTGGGATCATACTGACCATGGATGTTATTGCACGCTATTACTCCTCAGTGCTCATGCTAAATTACAAGTGTTAGAAGGTGGTTCTGACACTATGGGCTGCCCGGATTTTTCACTTTTTGAGCACCTAATCGTTGAGCTTTTACTGTGGGGGAGCCTCATAAGTTGGGACTCACCCACAGTGAACTCACCATGAACGAGACTGCATGGGAATTTTACTGGTGTCCCCTTGGCTTGACCAGGCCACTGCGCAGCAGCTGGAGTAAGGGACACCGGGCTGGTTACATGCAGACACATGTGTACATGCGTGTGCACACGTGTAGTGGCTGCGCAGGGGAGATTCCTAGCATGCGCAGCCAAGGAGCAGGTGCAGATAGACTGGTGTGGCCGGACTTATGCAGAATGGGGTGGTGACATGGAATGGGCTTTATACGGTGGGAAGAAACATGCCAGGGAAAGTCAGTGTGCTTTACAGTGTGGATTCCATTATTCTCTTATGGGGATAGGGAGCACATGGGCTAGTTTTACTTTTCTAAGGCCTACAAATTCCAGACACGCACTAAAGTCCACTGTAACGGGTGTGAGAAGAAGTATTCTGCAGAGTCCAAAGTCATATTTGTACTGCTTTTGGGTCATCCAGAAATGTCATATTTCTCTGAGTCAGCTCATAACCAGGGCCTGGCTGGGGTCTGGTCCTGGCAGGTTAGATTAATGACCTTTCTTCCCAGAGCGAAGGCCTCCTCTCCAAGGAAGAGAAGATGGGTGGAGCTACAGGCTAATCCATCAGCAGCTATCACTGGGTGCCAGGCACCAAGCTGCACCAGGGTGAAGGCAGCCTGGGGGGAGGGGGCTTCAGAGACCATGTGGCAGGAGACCCTGGACGACGCAATCTTGAACAAACCCAGAGGCCTGGGCAGGAAGGAGGGAGCAGGGGCAGAGAAGTGATGTGTCGCTGTGTGATAGGGCAAACAGAGACTTCCTGCCAGCCCCCTCCCCAACTTCTTAAAAAGAACTTGCACAGGAAGAGGAGCTCTCTCTGGGGTGTGGTCTGCTGAGGCAGAAGGTGCTGGAGCCTGGCGCAATGGGCAGTTGGAAGGAGGAACCCCCTGACTATCCCAGGATCCTGAACAGCGCCAGGAGAAGAGACCAGGACCAGTGCGCAGAAGCAGGGGCCTCTGCGCAGGAAGAAGAGAGGCCCCGGAGGAGAGCCCGGCGAAAAGCTGGTGCAGGGAGCCAGTGAAGACAGCTCCCTGCTGAATGCACCCTCCTTGTGACCAAGAGGGCGAAGGAGAGTGTTCCCAGTGGCTGGGGCTGGCCAAGAGGAGCAAGGAGAGACGAAAATTGTGAAAATCGACCACCTGGGGGCTGAGATATGCCCCCCAGAAGGTAGGCGACCTTTGACCCCCTCAGTGGACCGACGACAAAGCGCGTGGGGCTCCGCCGCCGGTCTCAACTATGCCCCCGGGGTGGGTCAGGTCCCCGGGGGCTGCCCCCAGCAGAAGGGAAGCCGGGGAGCGCCGTCGCGCTCCCCGTGAAAAATGCCCTGCAGGGGGGCCAGGAGCCCACCCTGGCCCCCGCCGAAGATGGAGGCGGGCAGGGAGCGCCGTCGCGCCCCCGCGAAGAGGTCTTTAGGGGCCCGGGATCCTATTCCCGGGCCCCGAAGCAAAGTCGGGGAGCGCCGTTGCGCTCCCCGTGAAGATATCCCCCATGGGGGGGCCAAGAGCCCACCCTGGCCCCTGCCAACGAAGCGCAGCCGGGGAGCGCCGTCGCGCTCCCCGTGAAGTGGAGGAGGGGCCCGGGACCCCATCTCCGGGCCCCGAAGTGACCGGGATGGAGGGGAGCGCCGTCGCACCCCCTCCGAAGATGCCCGGGACCCCATCCCCGGGCCCCGAAGAGAGGGAGGAGGCCGGGGGAGTGCCGCCGCCCTCCCCCGAGGTCCAGCCGGACCGAAGGAAGAAGACGCGTCTGCCCGCTGGAGCGGGCAGACCAGAAGTGCCAAGCCGGCTCCCGCGGCAGCACGCGACGGTGCTGGCCGGCCGGGGAGCCGGCGGGGGCAGCCGGGGGTGGGCTCCCCGGGCTGCCCTCCAACCTCGAGAGCCTGCTGGAGTCCCGGGTGGGACCGGGACCCCGTACATGCGCAAAGGGGCCCGGGTGGGACCGGGCCCCCGAAAATGGGCCTAAGCGGCCGGGGGTGGGCTCCCCGAGCCGTAGCACGTACCTGGGGGTCCGGGTGGGACTGGACCCTCCAACGAAGGTCCCCAGCGGGCGGAGGCCCACATTGCGGCTCTCCCAGGAGCAGTGGGAGAGCCGCTGTTCCCATATGCAGGAACTCCCATAATGCCTTGCGGGCCAGGACCGGCCTGCAAGGGCAGAACAGCATTTTTACTGCTTGTGGTGGCCCCAGGAGAATGGGGTCACCACCACATGTGTGACAAGGGGCAGGGGGAGCTGCTGGAGAAGCGCAGTCTCCCCCAGCCACCGAAATGGAAGTCCCCCACTAAGTTTCTAGGGGACTGGAAAAGGATAACCCCTCAAGGGCTCAGCCAGCATATTAACTCGTTTTGGGCTGGAACTTTTGTTCTACAGCTAGAAGAGGAGTGAGAAGTGCACCATGGGATGAAGGACTGAGCTGGGGATGTCTGGAGATGGGCATCCCCTGGAGGTGAAGAGGTGTAATTGCACTTGTTGTGCATTTATTAACGTTATTCCTTTCAGAGGGACTGAAGGTCACATGTATAATATGAAGTACCTGTGTAAGGGACTGAAGGTCACATGTGTAATGTGAAGTACCTGTGTAAGGTGATGTCATAAGCAAAGTGGGGTTATGTTGCCAGACATTCCTGCTAGGGTGTCTGGCTGTATATACTTAATCCTGTGATTTCATCTGTGATGCCGTGTAGGGGCTTTTATTGCAATGCATTAGAATGATCAACTAAGGTGATGAGTACTGTCATTCTAGAGTGATGCTTAAACATGTATTCTTGCTGCTGCGCTTAAGTGAAGAACAACCCAGACTGTTAGCCCTGAAGATGTAAGGGTGCATACTGTATGGACAATATGAGATGCTCAGTCAGGGTTATGTGTCACCAGGGCAGGTGTACCTATTTTTAATGCTCGTTGAGATAAGGGGGTGGGTCGCCACTGGGATGGTGCCAGTGCGCAGGGCCCTCGCTCCAGGTTATGTTCAACACACTGCATTCGGGGGCAAGATGATGTGCAGGCATAGGAGTGGTGGCACTAGACCCCACCCCCCTGCGGGAGGGGTGGAGATGTTATGCAATGTCACAAAGTAATTCCAACAGCTTATGTATATTTGTAAATTGGTGCATAGTATTGAGTAGTGTGTGTGTTTAATAAATGTACTCTTACTTTTATAAAGCAAAGTACAGACTGGACAATCAATTATTGAGTGTTATTTCTGCGCACCTGCATATGGCGATTACTAGCCCACACCACCTCCCTTGAGTAAGCCTCAGACTGCTCTGCAACGCTACCCTCTGAGAGTCAGGCGCTACAATTGGGTGTTTGGTTCCCAGTGAAGGACAAATGTAGTCATGTTATTTGTGCAGGCCTCACAGATACTGCCTCGTTTTCCAACAACAAGCCAAAGTGGTTGAATCGCCTTCAGGAGTGGTCTACCTTGAGGACTTTACTGACTGATGTTTAGGAGAGCTTCATGGATGAGGTGGACACATGATTTAAAACATCTGACTCTACCTGCTCTTTATTGCGTTTCACCAAATATTTGATTCTTTGATCTCTCTCATTTATGGGAGACACTTCAAAACCTTGGTGTGGATGAGTCATTTCTTGTGTCTACAGTATGACTATATGCTGGTAACAATTGTGGGGTGGTTACCAAGCCATTTCCAGACAGGCGTTGCATCCCCAAGGTTTGTTTCTTAGGTTTAAAACTTGACACAACATCTATTAAACCTTTTTATAAACTGTTAAGCGGAGATCATGGCGGATGCAATCCTTACTGTGGAGGTGTTTCCCTGTTCTGTTGTTAGCTTACAATGCTATCCAGCTTGCAATGTACTCAAGAGCTTGGAGGTCACCACAGAGGACTTGCTTAAATATGTAAGGAGACATATACATAAATATAGTCAAGTCCAAAACCGTGGCAGTGGGACCAGAGAAACCATAAATTACGTTTCCATCTTGTATGTGGTCCATGCGAAAAGTTGCCTCATATCTTGGAGTTAAATTTTCCTAATGTGGAACCTGGGCCAGACGTACTGAAAATTCTATGGAGGCCCTCAAACAAGCAGCACAAACCTTTAACTACAAATTTGGCAGGTCAGTTGTAACAGAGGCCCTCTTGGTTTATGTAGAGAAAAGAGTTGGGAAGTTTGGTTGTGTGTCTGAATTCTAGAGATAGCAGTGAGCTGCAGATGATTCAGGTAAATAAGTTGGAAAATAAATCCTTTCAGTCCATTTTAGGCAAACCTAAGTCTTCTATGGTACCTCCTGCTAGAGCAGACATTTGGATAGTTTCTGCCGAAGAATAACTTGCCATAAAGTTTCCCAAAATTAATTCAGTGTTTTTTCCCCTCAGATTAAATGTCGGGTGTTATTTTGATAGAAAGAATGAGCCAAACATAATGGTTTTCCGTTGGTGAAAGCACTTTCTATGACTTTTAATGAGGTGCCCTGTAGATGTTCTCCCCTAAGTTTTGATAATGGAAGCTTTCAGGCCAATTTAGGCTTTTTGCACGTGAGAAGCAAATCGCGCCCAGGCCATGGTTTACTTTTCACTGGCTTTAAACTTGTCCTGTCTGAAATACCTAAAGCCTTTCACTCCTAATTCATATTTCTGGATCCCCTTAGACCAGCTTTCTTGGGCCATTAATATTGCAGTCTGGGAGAGAAAGCCAGAAAATGAATGCAGAGGCATATAAGCATACTTATCCAAGATTCTATAGGAAATGCCTGTACTTGTTTTTCTTTTGCCTTCTAGACCACCTTAGAACTGCCTAAATTAACCCCCTACTTTTCGACGGAAGCTTTGGGTCCATCAGAGAGACTAAGCTTTTGGTACACAGCACAAGAGATACTGTCTCTCTGTTTGCTGTATCGCAGCTTGAAAGTAAACGAGGTGTATTATGTGAGGGTTATTGAGTGTTTTAGATGCTTTAAGGATGTATCCACAATTTATGTGGTACTATTTGTTATTGTGTAGTTTGGGTATACAATTTATATGTCAGAATTTTAATTTCAGTAGAAAATAACCTAAACTAATAACTGAAAAATATGTTCTCCATGAAGTTGTGTGGTTTTATTTTGCATTGAACTGTTAGCACCAGGACGGTTGTAGTTAAAGTTACCTTTTGCTGCGCTGCCGCAGTGCATTGCGCTGGAGGCTGTAGTGGTGTGCTGCACTGGCGCGCTACCTTTTCAGTCAAGCATTCCAAGCTTTACAAGGCAGGCAGAACTGAATTTGCATTAGTGTGCGCTCTATTTAAATTCTGTCTCGCCTCTTGGCTCTTTTGGCTCTGAATGTGAGTCTCCCTTAGTGAAGTCCTGGAGAGCGGTGTTGAGGGTGTAGTGTTTCTGGGAAAGCCATGCACCCTTTTTCAGGAGTTCATTTTACTGAAATTCCCGCTGACCTCATGTGGAAAGGAAGTATGGAGATGTAAAATGGGCCGCTATTCCAGTGTTACATCCCACCTTGGTAGAGTTGTGTACAGTCAGGTGACACTGTGTAAAAGAGAAATACTGGCCACTCCAGTAATTTGACACTCCTTCCTTATGTTTTCCTTCAGTAGGCACAGAGTAAGATTCTGTATGTGTTTGTGGTGAGGGAATTTATAGGGCACTGTCCAATCAACAAGCTGATGCACAGAGTAAGATTCTGTATGTGTTTGTAGTGAGGGAAATTATAGCGCACTGTCCAATCAACAAGCTGATCTATTAAGGAGGAAGTGACGCTGAGCATATAAGAGGGTACTAAGTTGGAGCATAGAGTGTTGGTGTGGAGGGGGCTTTTCAGGCTAACGCCCATCATCTAGAGGGTGAGCCTTTCTCTAAAACGGGTAGACTTTACTGCCTCATTTAATTATGAGGCGGTTTGATATGTTTTGGAATACATGGATGTTACATTTAATAGTTTGCATTATTTTTACAGCCTGCTAAAGAAGATGGTGTGGAAACGTCACAGGAAGTTCAAGCAGAGACAGAAGAAAAGAAAGACAACAAAGTAACTGAAGAAGTTAATAAGGACAGTAAAGAACAGACAATGAAAACCAAACAGGATAAGGTTCCTGTGAAGCCTCCAAAGAAATTGAAAGGTGTACTGTGTAAAGTTATTCTTTTGGATAAAACCGAATACAACTGTGAAATAGAGGTAAGGCTGCGCTTTTAATGTAGCTAAGCGTCTCCTATCTTTGTCCTGGGTCTCTAGTGCTTAACATACTCACTCCTCAGTGCAGGTGAAACAGCTAGGTTGGCTGATGGGAATGCTGCAAAACCTTTGACCTAAGTATCCAGTTCATATATCGTCCACGGGAAGTCTGTCCTTTTGTGGTGTACGATAAATAAGGCAAAACAACGATGGTAAAAATAAAAGCACTTGTAATATTAATGTATTTTAACATTTTTTAAATATGCACACGCTTAAGAGGCATGTTCAGTATTACAACAAACATATGTATTTATATATGAATATGCATACCTCGGTATTTCCAATATAAGTTACATCAAGTAGTATTCTTTAGCACAGTTATTTCTTGCTTTTTGTACCCCGGGTGAAATCACGTTTTTTAGTGGATTCACAATTAGAGAGAAGTTTCTGTTTTATTCTTTTTCCTTTTTCATTTTGGAACATTTATATTTTTACCTAGATTAGATGTAAATTAGTTTACTTGGCTGTACTGTGTATTATCAATTGTCGTAAAAGTGCTAATCTGAATGTATTGAAGATTGAGCACTTTAAAGCAATAATGTACTGTACTCTGAAAATTTGTGTTTCCCTAGAATTAAATTGGGTTGTTGCAATGCTTGAAAACGTTGGACTATTCACATTAGTGGGCCTATACTGTACAGAGCGTGTTGTTTATTTTGTTCTATTGGGTAAAATCTGAGTTATTTTTCAGAGGTCGAATAACTGAAATAGTTTGTGGGGATCTTTAATACAGCTATTATGGAACAATTATTTTTATTTGAATGTAGACAAGCCATAACACAGCTTACGCCTACAACCATTGGCCGGCAGCGAATGAGATGCAAATGGGGGGTACACAGCATAATGTCTACAACCTGGAGGCCGGCAGCGTGTTTCATGATGAGACATTTTATGCCTTTGAGAAGCAGTGTGCGATGTTTGTAGGATAACCATGTGTAACTAAAAAATTTGAAATGAGAAAAAACAAAAGGAAACCATCCAGTCCTATTCCCCCCCCACCCCTGTCCTCCTCCGCACCACCATGTGTTCGCACTCTGAGTCCCCGGCTCCAGGAGGGGGTTGCGGCCATGTACAGATGCATCAACTGCTCCTCAACTTGGTCATGTGGACTCTTCCTGCTTGTTAGATGTTAGGCGCAAGATTTGTAAGTATTTGGGGCAAGTCACTTCCATAATTTTTTTGCTAGGATTGTGATGAATGGTGTCCATAGATCGGAATAGGTTTCAGCCCTGTTGTCAATCATCATTGATTTGCGCTCCATGGCTAGTGCTACCCATAGCCATGTAGTGTGCTCTGGAACTATCTCCGTGCCCCAGTTAGCCAGCAGGACCAGTCTTGCGGTGTTTAGTGTTAACGCTATTTGTCTCCCTCTGAGTGAGCGTAAGGGAAAAGTCAGGGGATTGGAGAGGCCTAAAAGGGTATATGCGTATATGCTGGGAAGCGCGGAATGGCTGTGTTAAAAGCTTCATCTATGTCATTAAGGACCAGTTTCCAATATCTACCAGTTTGGGGCAATGCCATAGAAGGTGTATCAGGGATCCAGTCTGCCCGCACCCTGCCAGCAAGACGCTGAGCGATCTTTGTTCCAGTCGTGTAATTGGGCCGGTGTTAGGTACCAATATGACATTACTTTGTAGACTGCCTCTGTGCCTGGCATGTTGTGTGCCGTGTGGTGTATTCTGTAGTGTATGTCCTGCCATTCTTTATCAGATAGGGTTCGGCCTAGTTCTTCCTCCCATCTAAGCTGCCCTCTGGACTTGGTGGGTTTAGGGGTTGCGGAAAGGAATGCATATAGTTCTGAGATGATGCATTTATCATCTTCTTTGGTTACAATCCATTTTTCAAACTGGGTCATTGGGCGGTGTGCTCCTGGTCTCATATGCGGGCAGGCCACCCAATATATCACCTGGCTGTATGGGAAGAGGTCAGATGCGTGTAGCGAGTAATCCCTCTGAAGTTGGTCACAGAGAATGATCCCATTGTGATCAAACATTGAGGCTATTCTTTAGCATCCCTGCTCACGCCACCGCTGAAATATTTCTGACTTGCACAAGGGGGAGGTCCGGGTTATCCACCATCAGCTTCATCGGGGAAGGGAACGTTGTGAAGTTCTGTCGGAGTGCCTTCGCGTCCCATACCTTCAAAGTGGTTGCCATTACCGGGGAAGAATAAAGCCCCCATGCCCTATGTTTGCCGGGGAGCCATATCTCTCTCCATATGTTTGCGCCCGCAATTGTTTGGTCCATAAAGGACCAATGTTTCTCTGATAGCGCTTCCATTTCAATATACAGCGTAGTTGGGATGCTTGAAAGTATCTTGAGATCATTGGTACCCCCATCCCACCTTCCGCTTTAGGTTTAGCGATATGGTGAGAGCTAAGGCACGGCTGCTTGCTGTCCCATATGAAGCGATTGATGGCGCGCTGTAGGTTCCGCAGGGTCAGTGGAGTCGGGGACAAGGGGATGGTCTGGAACACAAATAGAATACGCGATAAGATCGTCATCTTGACTGCGGCTATGCGCCCGGACCACGAGAGGCCCGCCCAGGACCCGGTAGCCAAGGTCTTATTGGTTTGCTCTACCAGGGGGCCATTGTTGCCAAGAGGATGCCCAGGTATGGTATCACATCCTCGGCCCATGTGAAGGGAAATTGGGAGCGCAATGTCACTGCTAAGGATGGGGGGGGTTCAGGATTTGGGATTTCGCAAGATTAACCTTAAACCCAGAGACGACACCAAAGCATCTGAATTCTTCTACTAAGGCGGAGAGCGATATCGTAGGATTGGTTAGGGAGAGGACCACGTCATCCGCATATAAACTTATGGTGTGTGTGTCTGCCCCAAGCCGAATCCCCCTAATCAGTGGGTTATCTCGAATTCTTTGCGCCATCGGCTCCATATAGAGCGCAAAGAGCAGCAGGGATAGGGGGCAGCCCTGCCTCATCCCCCAGCATTTGGGGAAGAGCCTGGAGGAGAATCCATTGACCTTGACCAATGCTCTGGGGGCGTTGTAAATAGATTGTGTCCAAGCTATGAACCTGTCTCCAAAACCAAGCCGGCGTAGCGTGCTAAATAGGAACGGCCAGTGGACCCTGTCGATCGCTTTTTCTGCGTCGACAGAGAGTAGAAGAGCTTCTTTTCGGGACCGGCGGATGAGATCCGTGAGATGTATGAGACGTTTTGTGTTGTCCCCACATTGCCTCGAGGGGATAAACCCGGCTTGATCTGGGTCTATCAAGTCTGCTATGAGGGGATTGAGGCACGCAGCCAGAATGCTCGTGAATAACTTTGCCTCCGTATTGAGCAGCGAGATGGGGCGATATGATCCGAATTCCATGGGATCCTTATGGGGCTTTAGGATAACCGAGATGGATGCCTTGGATAGCGAAGCGGGTAGGCGCCCTGTGTCGAGAAACGAGTTAAACAGCCGGGCCAGCAGGGGGGCTACGCTCTGACAGAGCTTTTTATAGAACAGTGGGGTGAAGCCGTCGGGACCCGGTGCTTTGGAAAGTCAATGTCACCGGAGGGGGAGTCCTCCCCCGCATAAAGCCTGCTGTAGAAAGCTTGGAAGGCCTCCGCAATCTTGGGATCTGAACACACCTCCGTCCCGGAGGGGGACAGGATCACTGCGAAGGATCCAGAGGTTTCTTTGTGGCGTAGCCTATGAGCTAGCATACGGCTTGAACGATCGCCGCTAATAACGAATTTGTGCCGAAGGTGCAGCAGGGCGTATTACACGGGTCACGGTCTAGGCACCATAGGATCAGGCGCTGTTTTTCCAGCTCCCTCCACACTCGTGGAGCGCCTATGTGCTTATTGATTGACTCAAGCTCTGCTAATGCCACCTCCATCTGTTTCCGCTTTTCTGCGTGCAGCTTATTCTCTCCCGCGGAGATCACTATAAATTTGCCTCATACTACTAATTTTAATGCCTCCCATACCGAAGCAAGGAGAGCCTCCTCGCGGACATTAATGCTAAGATAGTTTGAAATAGTCGTGTGTAACAATTTAACTGTCTGTTCGGATTGTAGCATGGCGTCCAGTAATCTCCACCGAGATGGGCGGGCTTGTAAGGCACCAAGATTCAGCGATAGCGTGATTGGGGTGTGATCAGACAGGGAGCGAGGCTCAAAAGTGGTGTTCCCTACATAGTTCTTTAGGGCATCTGTTATGAGGAAGTTGTCAATGTGAGCATAGGATTTATGGGCAGCCGAATAGAATGTGTAATCCCTGGTAACGGGGTGTGTGTGTCTCCAGATATCACTAAGCGAGCTGTTGGTTAGCCATTGCAGCCCTGCGAGCAAAAGAGCTCCTGTCTGTGTTGTGCGCTGGCTCAAGCGTTCTAGACGTGCGTCCATGACTAGATTGAGATCGCCTCCTATTACTATGGCCCGGTCAGGAGAGGTTACGACTTGTTCAAGTGCGCTGATTAGGAAGTGTTACTGGTTTACATTTGGGCAGTAGCGGTTGGTGGTGGGAGTGCCGCCGGGCGCTGACGTGGGGCGGGGGAGGGGCAGGGTGGGGGGTAGTAAACTACGGATTACGGGCGATTACAGGTAAGTACACATATAAATAAATAAAACGAATTTCGTTTCTCGCGCTGCATCGCCAAATGTGATGCAGCGCGAGAAACGAAATTCGTTTTATTTATTTATATGTGTACTTACCTGTAATCGCCCGTAATCCGTAGTTTACTACCCCCCACCCTGCCTCCCCCGCCTCACGTCAGCGCCCGGCGAAACTCCCACCACCGACCGCTACTGCATTTGGGGCATATAGAGAGGCTACTGTAAACTGCTTGGACCCCCACTGAAGCGTAATCCCTAGTGCTCTGCCTTTGATTTCCATGAGTGTGGAGGTGTCCTTCCCATAGAATTTCTGAGCCAGCAGAATGCCTACCCCATTCTTTTTAGTCATGCCTGATGTACAGTACTGGCGTGGGAACCATCGGGAGCGCATGCGGTGAGAGTCCTTGGCTAAGATGTGTCTCGTGGAGCATGCAGACATCACAGCCCGACCGCTCCAGGCGAGACAAGATCGCCTTGATTTAGGCCTCGTACATTGAGGCTTAATATACATAGAGACTGTGTCATGTGGCAGCGGGAAGCTATGCTCCAGCTAAATTGCTGTGCTTGCGTCGCTCTAATGGGGCAAGCGGGGAGGGCGCGAAGACCCTGATCAAGGTGACAGTACGCAATGTACAAGGTAGATGGTGCGGAGGAGAGAGAAATGAGGGAAGATAGAAAGATACCTGCAAAAACAACAGTTGATGGACAGAATGCAGAACAATGTCATACATTCACCCCAGTACAGAGATCTGGGCCTAAATCCATCGTTTTTTTGCTCACCATGACATTCCAGTTTGAACCCAGCCATATGCAAATCAGTCTTGACCCTGTGCCTCATGGGAACAGTCCAGCCCGAACTGCCAAGCCAGGTCCTCCCTGGACTGGAAACAGGCATCCTAGGACCGGTTTCGGGGTTTCACCCCTCTTCAGCCAGGATAGCTTGATTCCAGTGGCGTGGAGAGCACGGGACCCACGTCTGGGCATACCCGTCCCACTCGGGGTGACAAATGCAAAAACAACAGTTGATGGACAGAATGCAGAACAATGTCATACATTCACCCCAGTACAGAGACATGATATGAACAAAACAATAGCAATAATATCTGATGACCAAAGTTCGTCTGCTCCAATTGATTGGGGTGGTCTGTGGGCAAATACGGTGTGTCTACCCTGCAAGGGGGTCCTTCGTGGTATTGTGGGATCATCCAGGGGTCGGGCAGGGGAGGATTAAGTCTTCAATGTCTTTGATACTCCTGCCACCTCACCGCCGCCGTTGTTACCACACGACTCCCTCCACGACTTTATGTAGCTGGGCTGCCACAGTCTCAGGAAGTCTCAGAGAGGGCAGATTCCGCCAAAAGGGTCTGCAGGACCGTCTGTCAATCTGTGCAGATGGTGTCCAGGTCAGGTTTCTTTCTGGTTTAGGCGTTCTTGACTAGTTGCCATGTTTGTCGCTACTTTTTGTTGGCGCTGGGGAGGAGGGTCGCTCACCGGTGCCCCCGGCATGTCGGTGTACAATAGGGCACAGGCCTCCCTGAGGGATCTGCTCTGGTGGAGGGTTACCTTGTAGTGGTAGATAATGCAAAAGGGGTGCCCCCACGCGTAAGAGATGTTTGCTTGTCTTAAATGCTCTGTGACTGGGCGGAAATCCTTGCGTTTCTGTAAGGTGATCCGGGAGAGATCCTGATATAGCACTGGTGTGTGGCCTTTGAACTAGACCGGGTGCGCATCTCAGGCTTTTTTGAGGATGTCCTCTTTTGTCTGAAAGTCGTGCATGCACACCAGTATGTCTGCTGGGGGGCCTTTCTCCGACCGTCCGGGTCCTATCCGATGACCCCGGTCTGGCTGCAGGGTGGGCTCGTCTGAGTGTCCCAGGATGTGTCGGAAGAGGTCTGTGACATATTCTCATAGATTAGGCCCTTCTGCTTTCAATGGTACTCCCCTGATGCATATATTGTTCCTTCTCAATCAATTCTCCAAGTCCTCATTATGCACCTGGAGGTCTAGGTGCTGTTCTCTGAGTCTCAGGACCTCTTGTTACAGCCATCAGAGTTCCTCTTCCCGGCTGGATTCCCTATCTTCCAGTGCAGCCACTCTTTGGCCAACCTCGTCTATGTCTCGCCACACCTCCCGGAGATCTGTCGCTAGCTCTGTTTTCATTGCCTGTAAGTTGCTTCGCAGGGAGGTAAAGAGCTATTCCAAGAAGGCCTTAGTCACTAGGCCCTCTCCATCTCCAGGGTCCGATTTGGAATCACCGCCTGCACTTGTCTGTCTGTCCTCCAAGGCGGAGCTTCCCTGTTTGCCAAACATCTCAATACAAAATGGCCGCGGGGAAGGAGCCCTGACACCGAGCTCCCGGGAGCAGGATCACAAACTCTGTGATAATCCCGGCCCTCCCCTACCCACCGCACACCCCAAGGAAGTCAGGACTCACAGGAACTTACAGGAACAGTGCAAACGAAGGTGAGAAAGAATCGAGCCGCTTCAGCCAAGGAAACGTCGATCCACACCCCTGTACCTCCAGGACGGCAAATGCTCCCTCGGAGGCGACCGTAGCGTAAAGATCATCAAGCGACTCCTGGACAGCCTCAAGTTAGACCCGCAACAGTCCCGAAGCTGACGAACAACCTCAACCGGCGGGGTTTACATAAAGATCCCGGAGTTGAGAAGAAATCACCTCCAGTCCGGCACAAAGCTCCGCCCGTTAAGGGAGACTGCCTGACTCCATGATGGCCGCGCTTGGCAATCCCATGGATCTCCCCTGTACGAGCACAAGATCCTGACGAAAAACGGATCTCTCAGCGCCACCCATTGCAGCGAGGCTCTGCTCCCTCCACCGCGATCACGGTTCAACTCGTAGCTGAGGTCTACCAAAGAGCTTAAGTGGAGTCTGCCTGACCCCAAGATGGACGCACCCGTAGCTTCCACCACAATGATTTCCAGGTCCGGCAGAACACCGCACCTTCCTAGACCTGTAAATATGTTAAAGCCAACACTGTCCGATTGCTAGGCTCCGCTTCACTCGCGAGGATGCCTGCCCCATGCTGACCGCCACTAGCGCACCCAGGGACGCAGGGAGCAACACCAACTCGCCTCTGCCAACCACAAGATGGCCGCCCCTGATGCATTCTCGGATCCCCATCGGATATCGGCACTTTGCAAGTAACTTTCCCTCTGCGGAATGCCGCGGCCGCTCCAGCATTAAGCATCAATCAGGCCAGCCAACAAAGAATCCTGATGCCTGCCCCAGCATCAAGGAACCTCTGGCCAGCCCACAACCTAGATACCTGGCTCCAAAATGGGCGTCCATAGCCCAGATCTAGAATCGCCCAACACTGGCACAACCCCAACAGATGTGACCCTAGCAAACACTGAAAGGGTGCGCATCAGGAGCCTTGCGCATCAACTTGCCCCCACTAAGCTGCCGGGTCCTCAAGGAATCACAGACACGAGCAGACGCGCTGCGAGTAACAACCGGACGCCTGACTCTAAAATGACGGCCCCGTGATCTTAATCGCCCCCAGGAGCATCTTCTGACAACGGGAGGAGCATCTCGACTACACAACCAGAGCGCGCAATAATTTCGCAACCAAACGGTCCAGGCTGGTGCTCGTCTGACCAAGCACCGCTTGGATCCGGAAGTCCACAGCCTGAACGTAAGGTAAGGGAGTGCTCAGTAGGTCAGGAAGCCCCTACTCCCTGATCCAATGAGAGTGACCTAACAAGACCTCCCCATGCCGATGTTCCCCAGCGCCACATCAGTTATTGAAGCATGCATGTAATAGACCAAGCCTGATCCTCTATCTAGGTCTGACCTCCGAAGAGCTGTCCTCATCCCACCACAACCAGTCTGGATATTCCCCAGCGCTACTTCAGCCATTGGAGCATTGCATGTAATAGACCAAGCCTGATCCTCTATCAAGCTCTGACCTCTGAAGAGCTGTCCTCACCCCACCACAACCAGTCTGGAAGCAGACTAATGCACTAATTGATCTAGCCTGACCTGCCAACTAGAGCAGATCCCTCAAGAGTGGTCTTCACTCGTTCGTCTACTAGCCCACAAGCTGATCAAGGTCCTCCGCACCTCTCCTCTACTCAAGAAACAGTGAGAAAATGGCACCCAACTCGCCATCCTTCAAGACCCCCCCGTACTGACCTACTTGAAACCTCACGGCCCGAACTCCTTCGCGATCAATTTCCCCCCCAACCTCTCACTCAAAGCGAAAAGAAACCTTAAACACAGACTGATCAGACAGCACATCGAAACACTTTTCGCAGACATCTACCACTGCTCCTCCGAAGGGCAAATAAAAATGGATCTAATCTTCCACACAGTAAGACCAGATAATTGGACCGCCACGCTCAGAACACAGCTACCCATCTCCAAAACTACGACCACCACGCACAGCTGCAAACTGACGACCACACTCACTAACTGCTCGATCGGGAGCGGCAACACTTCTGTGACCATCTACACGAATGGCACAGTCCTGATCCAATCCAACAACGAGAATCTAGAGGCCTTTGACTCTCTCTTCCCCTCGCTGAAAATCGCCCCCTTGCACACGCCCCTACCCGCCCCGCCCTACTCCGTACCTCTGGCCAGTCTTCCGTATCAGGAGAAACGATCAACCACTCTCTCGCCATTTACCAGAACAACCACCCTTCCTACACGAGTCACCACCCGCACCCCCGCTCCCACGAATCAAAAGCCACAACCTCCCGCCGAGTCCCACCCTCCTCCCCCCGATCACCCAATCCTTCAAGCTAGGAACGACCCTCACCCACAATCACAGACCCCCAGACACCTCACTCATGCTGTGGACAGCAGGACGGCAAAAGTGCATCATGACCAACTGCTCCCCCTGCCTATGGTCCCCAATACGGTCAGCTCCTCCACCAACAGGCCCTATAACACGGACATACCCACCCTCTCCCGAGACGCCCCTGCCCAAGCCGCCCTTACCCTCTCCTCGGTAAACATGGAGCAGCGGCTAGCCCTTCTAGAAAGCCAGCTAGATCTGATAACCCTGGGCCTGAGCGAAATCTTAACCAACCTGGACTTGGCCCGAAAGACTAGGCTGACTCTGCAACGGACTCCCACTCTGACTAGCTACACCCATCTAAGACCAGACAACTCACCACACCCGAGTGAGCTCCCAACCACCCCTGCGACCCTGACACAAAGACCCAGAGAAACCGATACAGAGTATAGAACTCAGAGACCCAGTGAGCCCCCATACACCCCTGCGACCTTGACACAAAGACCCAGAGAAACCGATACAGAGTATCGAAATCAGAGACCCAGAAGAACCAAAGCAGCCATGTCCTCTAAAGAGGTGGCGGAGCTATCTCTAACCTACGACTCTCCCCCCACAGCCTCCGCTACAGCCAAGATCCAAGTGATCACCGGTTTCGGAAGGGTCCACTGCACCTTGAATTCTCCAAGACCCCCGGCCCTCCTCACTTCCATTCCCAGGGCCTCCCCCGTAAAGAAACACACCAAAGAGGAGTCCACCACCAACTGCTTGCTCATAAACTGTAGATCAGCCTCTAAACATGCAACAGAACTAGCGGAAACCATCCTCTCCCATGACATAGACATTGCGTTCATAACCCAGACTTGGCTAAACGAGTTCTCCGCACCAACCCTAGATATGTTGGTGCCCCCAGGCTTCACTATCATCAACAAGGACAGAAAAGACCAAAGAGGTGGAAGCATAGCAATCATACATAAGAACACCATTGCCATTATAGAAATGGACACCTTCAACTACAGCACCATTGAATGTCTCACCGCCAACATCAAGACAACGACAACAGAGCAATTCTCTGCCATCTCCTATACCATCCCCCAGGCAACACTTCCGCATTTGGGGAACACCTGTCGGATCTGATTGCTCACTGCTCACTCAGCGACTCAAATAATCTAATTCTCGGTGACCTCAACCTACGTTGGAATGAGGCAATCAATCCGCTAATTCTGACCCTTAACAATCTTCTTCAAGACAACAATCTGACCCAATTCTGCTCAGAAGAAACTCACAATAAAGGAGCAACCTTAGATGCCATTATCGCTCAAAATGACACAGTTACGATCGACCACGTCCTCCCCGTGGACTGGTCCGACCACCACAACATCCTATTCCATATCAACCAAAAGGCTCTTCTCCAACCCTCCCCCCCAAGACCCCCCCAAATGGTCCAGAAATCTAACGCAGATTCCCCTAACGAACCTAGAGGAAAGGATACGCTCACTCCTCCCCAGCTCCTCTGATCACCTCTCCGCAACTGAACTCACCTCGCACTACATCTCAAATATGACGTCCATCCTGGATCAAATAGCCCCCCTGAAATTAAAAAAAACCCAGGAGCACTCCATCGAGATCATGGTTTAACACTGACATCAACTCCGAAAGGAGACAACTAAGAGCCACAGAGAGACTATGGAGAAGCAACCCTTCCGACACTCGCCGCGAGCAACTCAAAGCAGCTGGAAGTATAAAAAACACATCCAGAACGAAAAAACCTCATTTTTCTGCACGGCGCTGGACAACGCAAAAAACAGGCCCAGGGAGCTCTTTAACATCATTAGACAACAAACCTCCAAGCCCGCTTCCTCCTCAGTGCAAGCCTCCAAAGAGCTCTGTGACAACATCGCAAACTTTCTTGAGAACAAGATCAACAAGATCGAGCTCTCACTGGACATCAACATCAATCCCCTCAGCAAGAACATCTCGACTGGGACCAAGGACTCCACATCCAAGCCCCCTTCAAAATCCTGGAAATCTTTCATCCCTATACAGGAAGATGAGATAGTCAACCTGATCTCCACATCCAAGCCCGCCTCACACGCTCTAGATCCTCTTCCGCCACAACTGACCAAAAAGCTTAAACTCTCCCTTGCCCCGCTCTGGTGCAAGATCATAAACAGTTCCCTGAGATCCGGAGTCGTCCCTGACTGCCTCAAAGTGGGGCAAGTCACGCCACTGCTAAAAAAAACAGGCCTAGACAAAAAAGATCTGAATAATTACAGACCAGTCTCTAACTTACCTCTTTTATCCAAAACCCTAGAAAGATGCGTGCTCCTGCAACTAACTCAACACCTGGATAGCATCAACCTCCTCGATGCCCACCAATCGGGCTTTAGAAAGGGCTGCAGCATGGAAACCGCGATCCTCAACGTCATTGACGACATCCACAAATCACTGGATGCGGACAAATGCTGCCTTCTCATTCTCCTAGATCTATCGGCAGCTTTCGACACGGTCGATCACAACCTCCTCATTAAGGTGCTTCAAGAAAGGGAAGGTCTAGATGAGGTGGTCTTACAATGGTTCTCCTCCTTCCTTCACAACCGCACCCAAAGAATAAAAATCAAAAACTTTACGTCTGACCTACACCCTGTCAGCAGGGGAGTGCCCCAAGGGTCAGTGCTCTCTCCACAACTTTTCAACATTTACATGGAACCACTCACAACCCTACTCAGAAAAGCCAACATCCCCTTCCACCTGTATGCTGACGACACACAGATCTATCTGGAAACCACCTCCATTGACGACATTCAGAGACTCAACGACACGCTCAGAGAAGTCCAACACTGGGTGTCTAGTAACCACCTAAAACTTAATCAAGACAAGACCGAAATTATCCTCACCTCAAACAAAGAGAATCCACAAATTACGGAATGGCTAACTGCGATTGATACACTCAACGGAAACATCACCCTGGCGGACTCTGTAAAATCACTAGGCATCACTTAAGACCCGAAACTCAATATGACCAATCACATTAAGAACTCCGCCAAGAGCGCCTTCCTCAACCTGAAGCTACTGAACAAAATAAAGCCTTTCATCCCATCCAAGGACCTTAAACAAGCTACCTAATCACTGGGGCTATCTAGATTAGACTATGGGATCGCAGCCCTCTCAGGCACATCAAAGGCACACCTTGCCCCCCTTAAAACAACGCTTAACGCAGCAGCTAGAATGGTCACAGGAGTGAAAAGATTTGACCACATCTCACCCGCACTCAGAGAACTAAATTGGCTCCCAGTTGAACTGCGTGCCAGTTTCAGAACAGCCTGCCTCACCCACAAAGCCCTTCACACAGGCAAACCTGAATACCTGGCCTCCTAACTCAAAAAAGCCGGGCAGACCAGGACCCCCCCGGAGCTCAAATACTCTACTACTCATCCCGCTGAAAGCACGCAAACAAAAAACCGCAGCCCGGTCCTTTGCTGGCAACGCGCCCAAAATCTGGAACGCTATTCCCCCCCACATCAGAACTATCCCCTCCTTCGCAAAATTCAAAGGACAGCTCAAAAATCTTTTCCTAGATCGGTCCCTAGCGAAGAGACATGAGACGTAGAAGCGCCGATGACACTACTCCCTGGATGGGTGTGTGACCCCAGACTATGACACCCGGCGAAGGCACTACTAGTCTTCATTGACCCTGGTTACTTAACCCACTGAAACTCACCGTCCATGCCTGATACTTTCACGATATCTTTGTCACTTGTATTGATACTTTCGCTGTATTTTCTGTTCTTGTATTTTTGGTCTTTTGCAATATAACTGTTGTAAAGCGCTCCAATACCCTCGGGTCTGGCCAGCGCTATATAAAACTTCAAAAATAAAAAATAAAATAAAAATCTCCTTGAGGGAGCGGTCCTTCTTGGACCTATTCACGCTATGATGCTGTGTTGTAGAAGGCTCTTGGCGCTGGAGTCATTCTTGCCCCTGGGAGCTTCCTGGAGGCTTCCTTCTCCTCTGGATCTTCCTTGCATGCTGTAGCCTGGTTGCGTGGCAGCCAGGTCCCTTCGGGATCGGAAGCGCAGCGGTCAGGCGGACGGCGACGGTCGAGCCCTGCCAGGCTCCAGCTTGACCCTCTCCGGCTTGACCCTCTCCGGCTTCCCTATTCCAGTGTGAGTGCCCTGGCCAGAGCGTAGCATTGGCTTGAGCGCCGGGATAATTCGCTGATCGAGTACTCTTGGCAGTCCTTATATGGTTGGGTGTATCGGCTGAGTAAATCCACCTTGTTCTCCTCCAGGCCCGCAGTACCCCCATGCCACCTCCCCAGTCCACCATCGGGGCCACGAGGGTCTGCCTGCGATTCAGCTGCCCCTCCTCAAGTTAAGTGCTGCATTTGGGGGATCTCCTGTTGGGGTTAATCTGCTTATGTAGCGGCTGCGCCTTCAGTTCTTCCATAGGATCCTGGGGTGATCCCCCCTCCACCCGATCCATGCTGTTTAGTAGAGCATCTCCCCCTTCTGGGGTCTGTGGGGTTCCCAGCAGCTCAGGATTGACCCACTTCCACAGGGGGGTCTGGGCTTGATTTTGGTGTCTTGAGGGGGCCCCAATTTGGTCTAGGGCATTTGCGTGGTACGGGGTGTAGGGCGGGTTGCTGCTGTAGGCGCCCGTGTGCCAGCCTGTGCATTGCTCTGCTAAATTCGTCCTATACCTCGAAGCTATCTCCTTTGCTCCCCCTTGTACTTGTACCCCCTCCTGGACATCCGTCTTAGTGGTGGTGGGAGACTCGGATGGTCTTGCGCGCCGACATACTCAGTTGGCCTCCACACAAGGGCTATTGGCCCCCTGGGGGCCCCACGGGAGCCACCGGGACGTTGCTGCTGGTCTCACTATGCTTCAAAGGCCCTCACCGCCGCCCTCAGGTCTGACCTCGGTTTCGGCACTTCCGTGCTAGTTTTCCCCCCGGCAGCTGGGCTAACGATGGTCAGGGGAGGACTCTGCGTGTGCGGTGCTCTGGAAATGGCGATGGGTCTCTCAGGTGTGTGCCGCCGGCCCTTCCGGAGTCCAATGTGCGTTGCGGAGGCAGGTGGCCTGTGCAGTGCAATGCCCTGCTCGTGCTCCTTCCCAGGTGGTTGCACATGCTTTCCTTGATCCTGCTCCCTTCCCCTGGTAGTCTTCTCAGCAGGATTGGGGTGGGGGGAGGCTGCGGCGGCCCAAGGCGCCAGTCCCCTAGAAGCTATACCGCAGCTGCTGGGGCCTTGCAACAGGCCGCACCGGACTATGGAGGCCCTTGGTTCTTCCCTCCAGCTCAGGCTCGCTTTGATAGCCTGTGTGGTGCTTACTCCCCTGATGTGGCTAGGCCCGCAGTGGTTGGGGGGGAACTCTGCCAATTCAATGCGCTGGGAAGCACAACGGGGCTCTCACCTTTGAGCCGCTATCCCCACCAGGGGTCCATTGCGCTCTGCGGAGTCTGCCCTCGGCCTAGGACCGCATTGTAGGCCACACCAGGGTCCGGGAGTCCTTCGCTCTGCCCGGCAGTCTAGGCACAGTGTTGCTGAGTGCCCGGACCGCGCTCACGGCTTCTGGCGAGTGCCCCCTGTTCTCGTCAGCCTGCGGACCCTTGTGGGTGTCGTGGACGGGGTGCCGGTGGGCCAGAACAAGTGCTGATATTGGCGGCAGCTCAGAGAGAGCAGAAAAGACGTCCTGGCCGCCCGCCATCTTGGCCACGCCCCCTACTACAGTTATTATTAGATGGTATGTATCTATGCAGCGACACAAAAAGGATTGTGTTACAAACAATTGTATACAAAAATAAATGTAGTAGTGAAAATGACACCAATTTAGACTGGACTTGTTAGAAAATTTATCACCTTTTTTCATCACTTAAAGTTGTGTCAATGAAGTATTCAAGTTCCATACCAATATATATATATATATATATATATATATATATATATATATATATATATATATATATATATATATACATTGAAGCAAGGTATGTCTTGCTACTCGTTAAAGTATAGCTAAGATTTTCTAAAACAGAAGAAACGTCCCTATTAAATGTATCCATAGTAGATTACTTTCCTCTGTCACTACATACAAAATGTTCTCTGTCCAGTGAGATGTATCTGTGAATGACATTGAAATAAACCAATGATATCTCTTTACTCTTTGTACAAAAAATAATAAAGATGGTCCAACTCTGAAATTCCTTTGGTAGAAGAGAGGACTGGAAACCAAATTCCAATATTCAATCAAAAAGGTGGTTTTCTCTGTAATAAAAGAAAAGTTCAAGATGGTCACTATTGCTCTCTAGTGTAGGAGGTAATTGGGGTTATGTGCTTCCTGAGTTAGAGTGCATGTTTTTCCAGATAACAATTAATCCTTCTGGTACATTCATTAGGTTTCATGTTGGGAAAGTCTGGTTGACATCGTTATTGCCACAGTGGTAAAATTGAGTGTGCGGGGATACCCATAACAGTTTGTTTTATTCCTAGCTGAAGATGGCACTGTGAAATTAGTATCATCAAGGTTGGAGGGGGTGGGGGTTGGGGGTAGGTAACCGAAGCTTCCAAAACTGAGAAGTATATACTACCAGAGTAAGAGAAAAGAGGCAAATCAACTGAGCAGCATATCGTTGGTGCCCCCACAAAAGGGAGCTCTGTTCTCAAGTGGTTGGGATTCACTAAAGCTGGCTCTCACCTATGACCAAACATTTGGTGTCCTACTACCAGTTCTGGGATCGGAAATCTTTTCTCAATGCTGATGAAACAAAATAATTGCACCAGCATCACTTGAGTCATTCATACAGTAGTACATGGCTTGGTCTGTTCCCTTATTCGGGTGTGTAACCTAGTCATTTACTTTTTATTCCTCATCAGTGAGGGTGTTCTATTGCTAGCACCTCTCATCCAGCACAATTCCTTAAACAATGGCCACTACTGACCCTCTATTTTGCTTTTTTAGCTGGGTTTTTTTGTTCAAATTTCTTTTTTTCTTCAAGTTGGAAAGCCTATGTCGAGGTAGTCTTGGTTCAAGTCATGCAAGATGTGCCGTTAGTTGTTTGCAGCAGTTGCATCTTCTGTCTGAAGATAAGCCATCTCTTGCGGATGTGCGTCCTGCTTGGAGTTCCCTGATGAACAACTCCTCACTTTTGCAGATTAATTGTGAGCCTCATTCTGCAGAAGAGATATATTTTTTTAAAGAACATAAGTCATGGTTTCTGAAGGAGATGAGATAACACGTGATAGACAGGTCTTCAACACCCACGGAGGAAGCAAATTATGTCATAAAAATACCCTCCTCCTCTTGCATGATTGTCACCCATGCAGGTTTATATGCATACAATGTTAATAACACCTGGAAGAAGTGAGTTGCACAGTTATATTTTCTCTGGTACCTGTCAACCTATTTATGCCTCATCCATTCCTAATTTTTCCAAGAGGAGGAGATGTCTCACATCCAGGAGCAAAAGGTCTCTTGGGGAAGCCAACCTCACTTTGCTCTACAGAGACCATTTGCTCAAGTCTCCTTCTCATTTTAGGTTCTGTTGTCCCAGTCAACAATAGTACCATGGGATAAAGGTTGTCACTCCTGGTATGCACTGCAGAACCAATTTTGCATTAGGTTGAGTAGGTTGAAGTGTCCTAGAAAAGCCTCAAAACTCCCCATTGCCAAAGCAGCATAAAAGGAAATGCAAGCTGAATAAAGGATCTGCCTTGGTACCCCCTTAGGCCATGATTCTTCCTGGTGGTCTGTAACTCCTTCTTCTGGTCTTTTTTCAGAGGCTGAGGGATACACAGTCTTGATCCCTCCCCTCAACAGATCTTGTATACTACAGTGCTACTATCTTTTCCCACACCCACAGCAGTCCTGCTCCTCAGGACTTCTTTGGTGCGAAGGGCTACACTGGTATTTCTGGCAGAGTTGAGACCATGAAGGATGCCTCTGATCACTCTGAGTGAGAATTGATCAAGAGTTGCAGAATTCAGTGTTCCAGAGAGTTGAACCAGCCAGTTTATTTTTATCATCTATAATGTCAGATTCCTTCCTCTCTACTTCGAGCCATAATCTTGTAGCCATGGATCCGGCTCTGATCTACCTTGTCCTACACAATTTTATTTCAGACCCTACTTCCAGGGTACTATATGCCAATTCAAGTACTAATTTCTTTGGCACTTGTCCTTGAACCTTTTATCCCATCGCTGATCCTCCATCATGGGCACTCAAGCACCTCACACTGTACTGGTCACTCCACTTTAATTTGTTAATGCACATAAAGAATCAAAGGGAGAAGCCCTTTAAAAGGAGAGCGTACCGGGGGGGGGGGGTGGCAAAGATGGCGACGGAGTGAGTCGCAAGACTCCGTCTCTCTGTCCCCGCCGAGAGGCTTCTACCCCGCCGCCTGTGCATCAGATGCCTCGCGGGGCACAGATCAGCTGCGGAGGCTCCTGTGATGTTCCGAGGCCCTCCATAAGTGTGTGGGTGCAGTTGATCCCCCAGAAGCCGTCAGAGACGACGGCGACCTGAGCGGAGCAGCGCTCCGAGCTCCGCTAGCAGAGGACTCCGCGGGCGTGGCCTGGCCTGGCCGGGTACATGCGGATCGAGCATGGTGCGCACTCCCTCTGTGTCTCTGAGCCCTGAGACACTGGAGAGAAGAGACGCCAGCCCGCACCTCGATGGCGGAGGAGGCCCCTTGCGGAGGATATAGAAGTACCGCAGAGGAGGGAAGCGCGAGAGACCAGAGACAGGGGCTGCAGCAAAAGCAGATCCGGGAGAGAGAGGGCCTTGTGAGGCCTATTCGGTGTCATACCGAAGCGCCTGGGGCTCCTGTCGTCCAGCAGCACCCGCGCGTTTAGGGATGACAGCGGCACGATACCCTGCAGCAAGCAACAAGTTCGCAGAGGGCACAGCCAGCAGAAGGCCGAGAGTGCCCTGAACATAAATTATAGCAGCGGGGAAGCCCACTCTGCCACCTCCGTTGTTGAGGCCAGGACCACAGGAGCCAGCAGCCACTACGCACCGCGCACGTCACCTGCAAGCGCCAGGAGGCGCCTTAAAAACCAACGCGGGCTCCCGCAGCGCGGGAAGCCCACTCTGCCACCACCGTTGTTGAGGCCAGGACCACAGGAGCCAGCAGCCACTACGCACAGCGCACGTCACCTGCAAGCGCCAGGAGGCGCCTTAAAAACCAACGCGGGCTCCCGCAGCGTGGGACGCGCAAGGGCAGCGCCCGGGCCAAGAGCGGGCCCGTCCTTGCCCGTCATCGCCCGGAAGAGGCAGGGCAGGGCCACCCCCCTTGGCTGTGGTTTTCCGCGATCCCTGCGACAAAAAACTGTGAGTTGGTTTTCTCCCACTGCTCTTTTTTCCTTCCTGGAAAACAAACTGGAATTAGCATTTTACTGATTTTGTGATAAAGGCTGGTTATATTAAATTAGTAATACGATCTATACGTTCGTCTTAATCCAGCCCTTGAGTGTTATCAAGGCTGTTTTCTGTTCAAGCTGGTCTCGCCGAGCTGAGGAACATCTATACTAAGACGTACTAGCTTCATCGTATAGCACACGGGTGAGGGGTCAGTAGCAGACCCGGTGTGCTTGTCCAATGCAATCCAGTTATTGAGTGGGTGGCGCTAAATCCAACTCTGCGCACAAAACGCAGTCTTACCTCACGCCTCTTACGCCCCTTAGCGCCTGCGAAGGAAGAGACTGGTTGGGACTCCTCTCTTTTGTTTCCTTTGGCTTGGCTTGGCTTGTTTTCACTGGCCCGTGCTCAAATTGGACTAGTCCTCTTTTTAATGTTGACCTGTATGTTTATTGAGTATATATAGCGAGCCTATTGGAACAAAGGCTTTGGCTATTGCAATTGACATTTACGGGACTGCCTGTTTTTGATGTTAGTTTTTGCTTAATCTTTGCTTTGTCCTCTGGATCTACTTTTATCTATTGTTATCATGGGCAAAAGGAAATCCTGCGAGGGCGATATGGGTGAGGGAAGAAAGAAAAAGCTGAAAAGGGGTAAAAGGAAAAGTTTGGTTGTAACGCAAGAAGCAGGGGAGGGGGTGATGGATAGAATAAATAATCTATTGACTGAATGTGAGGTCTTATTAGACCCTACCCAACATGATGCCACAACCGACAGCAGCATTAAGCAGTGTGGAGGAAGTGGGCTCATCAATAGGCGAATTCCTGATATGTTTAAAAAATCAGCCAAAAGCCTAGATATCCAGGACTCCCCTAGCCTACTTCTTGTGAGTCCAACTGCAGGTAGATCACCCACTCACCCTGTATCGGATGTTATGGCCGCCTTTCCATGTCCAAATAGATTTGACATCTTGAAAGAGCAGCCAGAGACAGTGACCACTCCCCAAATTGTTCTCTCCCAAGATTGTAGGGAGGCCCTAGTGAGCATTTCGACCTACACCACTGAGGATATAGTAGAACCAGGCGAGGCAAATTGCACCGTAAGAGGGCAAGGCACTAACACCCGGCAATTTGACAGGCTCCCTAAGGAGCCATTACAAGGCCCGTCACAAAGTTCCGTTGCCACACAGCTAACTGTTATTATGAATGAGATTCAGTGCCTTAAGGTCTCCGTTTGCAATTTAGCGGATTCCCTAAGCAAGCCCCATTCAGTTATCCAGCTGGTTAAAACCATGCTGAGAGAGCAACCCCGAAATAATTTAAGCATAGCGGGGGACACGAGTAGCAATAGCCAGCCAGACACACACTGCCATGTTAAAGCTCCGATTGGTATTATTAACCATGAAAAGAATTCCTCAACAAGCTACACTAACAAGGGACGTATTCAACTAGATAGGGGATCCAAAATAAGACCCACAAACCAAAATCTTAGACTTCAAGCTCCAGCATCTTCGTTCCCGTCCAACTATGACCACTTAGGATCTACCAGACTGTGGCTGCCTAAAGAGACCCCTATTAAAACAGGAATGAAAAATATAGTATACATGACTAATGTCCCTAAATGTACTGATAACACACACAGGGAAGATGTTGACTCTCTTCGCAACAAATGGATACAGTGGATACGACATGTCAGGGGTTGTCGTTCAGTAATTAGAGAAGACATCCTTATGGCTAAACGACACACGACACCCGAACTACCATTAGACTATATTGCATTGACACTCCCCCATCGCTATTTGGTGGAAAACCTTGTTGATTTCGATATTCGTACTCAATCTTACTTGTTCCAGCATTCGCATTAAGCTTAATCCCCCAGAATCAGCCACACACCTGAGTTTGTCATCACTTAGGGAGATAGATTGAAGGTATCTTTCTCTCGCTGACGCTCCAATCATACATGCTAGATTATCACCTGTCAGCGAGACTACTGTTATCTCTCCCATATCAGTTCAACCAAACCTAGCCTTGCATAACTTATCCCCTAATGACACGGTTTTCGAGGGAAGGAAGGAGGATGTAGTAATGCAGGTCCCAGTGCTTAATGAGAAAATTGAGAAATCTCATACCTCTACTAGCATAAGCCTTCTGTCATGGAATATAGCTGGACTAAAGTTAAGGGGCGCATCCCCGGAGTGGCATACATTTATAGACCAATATGATATATGTTTCTTCCAAGAAACATGGCTAGTGGAGCCCCTTTTTCAGCCAGGTACTTAAATTATCATATCAAGGCGAGATGTGGAGATAAAGGAAGGCCCTCGGGGGGGCTCACAATTTGGGTCAGGCAGGCCCTAAATCTAAAGATAATTGAGCTTCCAACTATGTGTAATGATATTCTAGCTATTAGACTGTCAGCGGGCCCCCATGGGAACATCAACATCTACAATATCTATGCCAGAGGGCTCAGTGGGGGGAAGAGATCAGAGACCATAACAATCCTTGATGAGCACTTAGACCATCTTTCTAAAGACTCCCAGGTGATAGTGGCGGGGGACTTTAATGCAACTTTTGAGCCACTTGGTATTGAGGACCATGATCTGACAAAGGAGGAAGACGCACAATGGGGAATTCCAAACCTTGAGCTGACACCTGTAAAGAGGTGGACAGACGTGGCAATTCAAATCAAAGCCACCTGCTTGGGAAGAGGTCTACGGCCGTCAAACGGAAGATAGGCATGGGGCTAACACCTTTAACAATGGTCGACATATGACTCGCATTGATTATATGTTAATTAGCCTAAAGATTTGGCATACACTCTTGGACATGGAGGTGTGTGACCGCCTGGAGAGTGATCATAACCCACTGTGCTCAACTTTTTAATCATTGGTCCCACAGGAAGATAGCTCCCATGATATCCAGCTCACTACCCGCGACCTGATGCCCACAAATGATATGAGGCGACTCAAGTGGGAAATGGTCCTGCAGAAGCCACATATCCTGGATGCTATTGCCATGGAAACTGAAGATGCAATATCTGATTTGGAGGCTCTCTTATTCCACCGCGCTCCCCTTGTGGCCGTAACCATATCCCACAACAAATTATTTTCCAAAATTGCGACCTCTTTTTATTAAAGAGGGTAGGGCTAAAAGTACACCCCAAATAAATTTGTGCCACTGGTTTAATAATGAATGTAAAAAGGCCAGGAGTAACCCTGTGGATGCGATTTCATCTAAAGAGCCCTGCAGCATGCGTATTGCAAGGGCAAAGTATAGGAAGGCCCAAGTCAAAGCAAAAAAGGAATGGGATGAGAATAGGTGGCAGGATCTCAGAATGGCATGTGTTAACAACAATGCCCGTAGGTTTTGGTCAGTGGTGAAATGGGGTAGGGATGGTTCTTGACCACAGCCACAAAACCACGTAGCACAAGACCAATGGGTTAGCCATTTTGAATCACTATATGCTGCTGATCCTGCAGAGGCAAGTGTTCCAGCTTTTCCCCATACTTATTATACTAGTAAGCCTTTTACTGCTGCTGACGTTAATGCAGCCTTTTGTGCAATCGTGGAGGGCAAAGCGCCGGGGATAGATGGTCTCCCGGCTGACATCTTTCTCCACGATAAGACAAAATGGAATAGATATATTTTGCTACTTGCAAATGCTATTGCTTTTGGAGCGCCTATACCCGATTCCTGGAAGTGGGCTGAGATCATTCCTGTGTACAAAAACGGCGACAAAACCCTTCCAGGAAATGACAGGCCTATAAGTTTAATTGACTCCATACAAAACGTTATTGCACGACTGGTGTTAGGAAAGGTTCAGGAATGGACCAAGGACCAGGACATTCTTACTCCCTTACAGGCGGGCTTTCGAGAGCATGTTAGCACGATAGACCAGGTATTTAGGTTTAGATTATTACACTGGCGGACTGTGGTCCTAGGCAAGGGCAGCATGTATGCTGCCTTTGTTGACCTCAAGTCAGCATTTGATCCGGTCTCTCGGAGCAAACTTTGAGCCGTGCTCCAAGAGTTAGGGATGCCGCCTGAACTGCTATCCCTCATAGCTCGACTTCATGAGGACAACTTTGCCCAAATACGCTGGGGAATGCAGGGAAATGTTACCATGCCCTTCCCTGATGCGAAGGGTGTGCGCCAAGGTTGTGTCCTGGCCCCTACATTATTTTCGCTTTTTATAAATGGCATCGTTAAGCATCTAACATCCATCCCCACTGACGCCCCGGTCCGTGCAGGTATTAAAATTCCCATTTTGATGTTCGCCGATGATACGTTAATAATTTCCAAAACCCCAAGTGGATTACAGCGAGCATTACACCTTTTTGAAAAGTTCTGCACCATTCGGGGCTTGGAAATTAACGTAATTAAAACTATGTTCATGGCGTTCAATCCACATAGAGCTTTTAAAGGAGGTATACTTTTAGACAACCGACCATTGGAACAAGTCAGTGCTTTCACATACTTGGGTGTGACGATGCAAAAAGACATGCGATGGGGTTGCCAGATAGACGCTGCCACCCTGAAGCATCGACAGCTGTCAGGTATCCTACAAAAAGAGTTCAATGCTTCCCTAACTAAGCCAATTAGCCCTGTTTTACAAATATACGATATGAAAGTGGTGAGCTCGGTGTTATATGGGACAGAACTCTGGGGTCTTGAGAATATGCCCCAGCTCACTAATGCTGAAAATCGCTTTTTACGTAACATCACCGCTCTCCCACAAAGCACCCCGGTATTGCCATTACTGCTTGACCTTGGCCGTAAAGCTCTGGTTGATTTCGCCAGGTTGCGTCCTATTCTGTACTGGCGCAGAATCTGGAGTACACCAGAACTGTTACCATACGCTGAAGGCCTTAGGGATATAATTAAAGCAGACTCTTTCCATAAGATCAGATGGCTATGTGAAATAAGAGCATTATTGACAAACATGGGTATGCTAAATTTATGGGAAAACCCAACGAACATCCCATTCCCATCAAAGGAGAGTGTAAAAGAAAGATACTGGGACATGGTGTATCAGAATAGTCACAACAAATGTGATAGCTCATCCTTAACAGGGACTTACTTGGCAGTGAAACCCCGGCCTAATTTGAAGAAGTACTGGGACATTATATCCAAACCCCATGATCGGAAGCTGTACTTCCAATTTAGAGTGGGGGCACTGCCCTTGAGATCTTTTACGGCTAAATGGGTAGGTCAGGGCGATAGTAAATACCCTTTTTCTGAGACGTGTGAAGAGACCTATGCCCATGTTCTTTTTGTGTGCCCAGCATACACTGCACCGCGTAAAGCGTGGCTAGTTCCAATTTGCAGATTGCTGGGCACTAGAATATGCAGTATTGCGCTGAGAATATTGCGTAATGACACTCTTCCTTGCATTGCAATAGCTGTAGCTAAGTACCTGAGTTGGATGTGGGCCATAAGATCATGCTCTCTCCCCACTATCTGATTTACAAATGGCTGGCATATATGTCTGAAGTCTTCTTTTATTGAATTAAAGTGTGTGTTTATCTACTTATAGTATTTTAAACCAGAGATCAATTTTTTTAATGTACTATTTAGGACGATCCAATATTTTATGCAATGTATTGTTCTTGTTGTTTAATCAGGTTTTAACTGAGCGTATGTTTGTTGTATATATATTAATCATTTTATAATATTTTTAAAATCATCGTGTCTAAGTTTTGCGATCAAAAATTAGTTTCTATTAGATGTAACTTGCTTTTATGACATTAATTTGTCGAATAAAGCTTATTGGATATTGGATAAATGATAGCAGCTGCAATGCAGGCGAAGTGAGGAGCCACCGCCTCAAGGCAGAGTGTGCCTGGCAAAGGGAGCCGGCCCCTGACGGCAGGAGCGGACAGTGTGTGGCTACAGCCTGTGCACAGATGGAGAACCAGGCCCGGAATTGGCTTGAGGCGGTGTTTGGGTGAGACTGGCCCTGAGAACCTGGCAGAGAGCCTGGTGGGGGGTGAAGAGCCCCGAGCAGCACCAGTGGAAGAGGCAGAGGCGGCAGGCTTTTGACCTGGCCACCGACGAAGCTCAAGCCGGCAGAGAAGTGGTCTCCTGCCAGGCAAGGTGGAGCGGGGGGGAAGCCTGCGCATACATAGTAGATAGTCTGGGAGATCGAGGGTAGGGCCCCTGACACAGCAGAAGACCTCTCAAGCCCCCGAAGCAATCAAGCTCAGGAGACATCTCACTTAGAGGAAGAAGGAGCAGGCGGAACTGGACTGGGGAGGCTACGCAGACTTGCACGAAAAGGGGTCCGCTGCGGAGGAGGACTACACTACCCCTAGCGAGCAGCGAGAACTGCGGGGGACTCTGGCTGAGGCAACGAAAAGATGGCTTCAGCGAGAGTGAAGAAAGGGGACAACATTAAAGACATGTCACTGAAGCAGGCAAGCACCCAGAAGGGTGACCCACAGGGATGCTCGAGCAGAGCTGCCTCACCGGCGTCGGATGAGCTGGAGGCTCCGGTCACATGCCCCTATCTGGAAGCCCTGTTTGCCGGCTTGCGAGATGACCTCCTAGCAGTTAAAAGGGACCTCACAAGTGAACTACAGGCAGTCTGCAAGGAGATGACCGACATAGGGGACCGGGCGGATGCTATCGAAGGACGAGAATCTTCTCGAGATGAAGAGTTAGAGCAGCTCCAACAGGAGGTCATCCGCTTAACAGACCAGCAGCTTGACCTACAAGCGCACGCAGAGGATTTAGAAAATCGCTCTCGGCGAAACAACATTTGCATCAGGGGGGCCCCACGAGAAGCGGAGGAGGGGGACATTGAGTCCTATGTCTCGGAGCTGTTCACTTACATACTAGGGGACACACAAGTAGCGGAGATCCGCCTGGATCAGACTCATAGAGTGGGTCGGGTGGACCACGGCTCTCCCAGGTCACTAGACATCTTAACTTGTGTTCATAGCTTTCCCATAAAAGCTCGGATTTTAAGAAAGGCCAGGGAAACACCGGCGGTATCATTCCAGGGACAGACTTTGCACCTTTATCAGGATTTAGCGGCCTCCACGCTCCAGAAGAGGAGATAATTCCACCCAGTTACGTCATTCCTCCGAGAGAAGAAGGTGGCCAATGGGTGGGGTCATCCATTCAAGATAATCTTTAGCTGGCAGGATCAGTCGCACCAGATCCGTTCCCTCTTGGCGGCTTGTGCATTGCTCCAGATAGAGCCCCCTGAGGAGCCGAGACGGGGGGCCTTTGGCAAGCGGTTCCCGAAGAGAGAATGGCGAGAGATGGCAAAGGGTCCCCGCCAGGAGGGGGGGGTCGGGCCCAGACCAGGCAACCATGGCATCTGAAAGGAGAGCTCTACTCAGCAAGCTGACGAAGACACCGCTTCCAATGATCCTGAATGAGATGAACTGGTTTAAGACAGAGCAGGGCGGCGGGGGTGTAGGAGGCAGAGAGGTGGAACAAAACTTTAGGGGACTTGGTCATTCACCTACATGGAGACTTCACCATGGGTAGAGGGATGGACCCTTTGTTTTCCTCCTCAAACCTGGGACAATGGTTATGTTTGGTTCTAGTTGCTGTTTTGTTGAATGATAAAGGGTGCCCAATAGGGAGATGCACTACACAGGTTAATCCACAGATGTTTTGGCAGAAACTTGGGGAGTTCTGGGAGAGGCGGAGGGAGGAGGGACATGGCTGGTGCAGACGAGAATGGAGGGGGGCCCATCCATGGCATTACTAGCGAAAAGCCTTAGGGTACTTACCCTAAATGTCAAGGGCCTAAACAACCCTGTTAAAAGGAGGGCAATCCTCGCATACTTGGAGCAATCAAGGGCAGACATCTGTCTCCTCCAGGAGACACATTTGGTGCACAATGATTGGCCTAGATTGAAATCCAGGGCCTTCCCGCAGCAGTTATTCTCCTCACTTGCACACAAAAGGGTTGGGGTGGCATTGTTGTTTTCTCGTTCCTTCAAAGGGAAAGTAGAGGGGAAGATAGCTAAAATCAAGGGGCGCCTACTGGGCTACTGAGTTTGCTTAGGGCCCCTCTCCATCATCCTAGGCTCAGTATATGTTCCTAACGAGGGGCAGGAGCAGCTCATTCAAGAAGCCAAAGCAGAAATCATGACCACACAAGATAGATGGGTGATCCTGGGGGAGACCTCAATTTAGTCTTTAATAACAAACTGAATCGGTTGATTCAGAGGCAAGGAGTTTCTGGGGAGATCAGTGCTAGAGGAGCCCTCAGATTGAAGGAACTGGGATTGAGGGATATCTGGCGAAACACTTCACTTATTGGAATTTTCAATAAATAAAAGCAACGATAAACCAGAATAAAGTGTCATTACACAAGAGGAATCGGGATGAAATTATGCTTGTAATTTCTACCTGTGATGTGCAGAAATGTTGGATACTGGTGCGATTAGGAAACAACAGTAGGGATATAAGAACAGGAAGTATATTATCTGAACAGGCTATGGGCAATGTATGGGGGAAAGAGGGTGATGTAATTAAGGAGGTTTCTCCCATTGACATCAAATTCTCTCTCTAGTTTCTGAATTTGCAGTTATAAATACAATCACACAGACAAAGTTAACCAGATCTGCCCGACCGGATGATGTGCCGACAATTATAATAAAGACCAATTTAAACTGGTGGGAAAAATTTCTCTCTGGGATGATCAAGCAATTTACATCTGCGCAGCTTCAGCCTTAGAATTGGAAAGATGCCACCATAAAGCCTATTCACAAATTAGTGTGACCCGGCAAATCCCCAAAACTACTGGTTAAATAGTCTAATTCATGTGGGTGTCTAACCCGTTGCAGTACAGAGATGAGTCTGATCCCACTTGAACAGGGCGGCTTTAAAGTTCGGCATTCCACTATTGATGATTGTTTTAGTCTTTGGGCTATATCACAAAAATCCATATAAATTGAGGTTCTCTATATACTTGTTTTGTGAATTTCCAGACTGCCTGAACGAGTAATTCTGTGGGCCACATTGGAATCCATGGAAATCTTGGTTACCCTTCTGATGATAGTAAAAGAACTCCATAGGAAAAATTGGGCCTTGTGGAATTGGATGCTAATGGTAGCCTTTCTCAGAAAAGAAACATTAAATATGGACTGCGCCATGGATTTAGGTTGGCACTTACTCTCTTTGCCCTATATTTTGCTGACCTTCAAAAACCCTTTTAGGTTTCTCCTAAAGTTGGGTGCTCCCACATATTCTGTCTACTTTACGTGGATGACCTCCTATTTATGGACCAGACCCCTGTTGGTTTACAAAGAAAATTGGCTGAATTCGACAAGTAACAGCCTAAATTTTGACAAAACTAAAATTATGGCCTTTGGTAAGAAGGCACATAATTGTGTGTGATCTATTGGGCACATCTGAATTGAGGACACCACTGAATACAGGTATCTTTGGTATGGTCTTAAATAAATCATTGGTATGGTCTTCCCATCTTGAGTAATTAAAGACAAAAGTGCTATCTACTGTTTGGCAGCCTAAGAGAATTTAAACGTGATTATGGAGAGTCCTCATTCCACCCAGTCCTGTAGCTTACAAAGCATTAATCGATTCCAAAGTCCTCTATAAAGTTGAAATGCGGGGCTTATGTAATGTTTTAGATTGGGATATGGTAGAAGACTGTTGCCTGAAAAATCTGTTATCCCTTCCCAAATGTACAATGGCTCTGGCTGATGGGATGGAGGTTGGACTCCAATCTTGGTCCATTACTACAGTAATACTAACATGGAGGTCTGAAGCAAACTGATAACATCTGAACAACCTAAAATAGCTACCCTACGTAAGGATTAGATCATCACAAGTGATCTTAACTGGATTTATAAGATTAGTCTGCAGCTACCGGTGATGGCTGATGTGTTGAGGATCAATAATTACAAAGTTGCACTTCCTTTACATTATTCTAAGAAAGAACTATCTGAATTGGAGGGATAGAGTCAAGATAAAGGAATCACTGTACTTAAGGTCCAAGCACTTAGTTGCAGAATTCTGCAAAGTTAGGGAAGCTAAAGCTTCCCTTCTTTATGTTCACAGCCTCCCAAACACCCAAATGCGCACTATTTTTAAATTCAGAATAGGATTACATCCCCTTCACGCACACCCTTCAGGGGTGTGCTCTTCCAAGCACGAAGAAGGGTTATGCGGATGTGGGTTGCAGATGCAATACATGAAAGTATATATACTTTTTGATTGTCGATACTCTTTTACTTTGTGACGGAAAATTTTACAACCTAGCTTTTTAAAATACAATAGTAGGTCTAGATTCTTAGCACTGCAATTTTTATGTCAAATGCAATTTATGGATGTAACATGCACCCTGACTAGACTTTTAATGTCCGTAAATGATTTTGTTCTTTGATCAGATTTTATAATCGGCTGCTGATGAATTATTTGATACTTCTTAGCTGTATGTAATTATTTAATAGATTTTTATGATTTGTTTTATTGTTTAAGAGACAGTGTCTCAAATAAACAAATTACTTAACTGAACTGAAGGGAAGTAACTTGTTCTCCATGTTAATTTGTAAAACATCATCCATCAGGCTATACATTGGTATTTTTGGAAAGCCATTTTCGATGGTTAGTAACTGACACATGTATATTCAAGGAGAAGGCACTTCATACCCTAAATATGCCTTACCAATTAAGCTTTAATGACTAGGAGTGGGATTTGGCCATAAGCAAGGGTTACCAAAGGGATCTAGTGCTTTACACGGAACTGGGTTTTACAACAACTTTGGGAAGGAGCATTTGATCTGGTCATAAGAGGAGAAACTAGACTCGCTAGGGGTATAACTCATGCATGTATTTTGTAAGGAAGTCTTGCATCTCAGGAGCAACTTGGTATTCATCTTTGTGGGAACAGCCTGTGACTCTAACTCAGCTGTTAGTAGCAGCAGCCACTCACAATGCAGATTAAATACAAGGGTTTACAGGGCTGAGGAACATTAAGCAATATCTATTTGTCCAAGAGAATGGGTGCTTCTGAAATCTACCTGTTCTGCAAGACAAAATTCCACTTGGTGCCATGCAGTGAGGTGAAAAATCATGGAGCCGTTTTCACTATATAAAAAGCTCAGATAATAGCCTCCCTAATTATGCCAGGGCTCAAAATACATAAGGGTTTGGATTCCAGCAAGGTTCTGGTTTTTCCATCTTTCTGGAACTCTGCATCAGCCCTGATTATAAGATGAGTGGAGCGAAGATCAATTATTGAATGTCGCGTTGCTCAATCAAGAGTGAGCCGTTATTCATACACCTGGATTTACTGGGTGTAGAAACAACAGATCTGATTTTACTAGCCTGAACCTGTTTTCCTTCCCTCCACAAACCTCAACCATGCTGCAGAGGGAGCATGTAATGCTTCAATCCCCGTGCCATGCTGTAATCTCCCCCGCTCTACCTCCCCCTCCACACCATCGTCCCTTCTCGCCCTCGGTCTGCATCAGTGCCCCTGCTCACGTTTACCACCTATGTAGAGTAAGTGGTACATGTGAGTGATAATCTCCAGACAAAAGGGAATACTTTGAGGAATTTCCCTGGTAAAACCGGCTCTGCATTTATTTCCATTTCATGGGGATAAACTTGTAATTGAATGGTACTGGTGTAGTGTTACTGCATGGTACACTGCACCTTCTATTCAGGGCCATATGTGGGCTTGAAGAAGGTGTGCAATGGTAGTTTCAGGATTGGATCGGGACTCTGTGAACACCTACAAACTTACTGTTTAAGGGCAGTCCTGGCAAGTACCACTCATCTGGCGTTAGACTATCGCATTTCAGTGTGGTGCTCTGCATCGCCGCACTGAAATGCATTGTCCTGCATATGCATAGTGTCTCAGCTATCACTGAAGCGCTGTCTAAAAGACTGTTATTCGGAGTCTGGCAGCTGGCCGCGTGCTGCCTGTGGCATGCGCGCTGCTCCCGCAGGCTTGGGGCTCGCAGCTGAGCTAAGGCTGCATGATCCTGCAGTTTTCTTGACTATGATATTTCTGTTTTTGTTGGTTTATCTCCTAATTCCTGACGCTCTCTTGAATTTGCCGGGCGGGAGGAGGGGCCCCACAAAGGCTGGCAATACGTATTTTGTTTTTAGGTCTCGCCTACGCAGCGCGCATGCGCTGCATAGGAGGAGACCTTTAGCCATCGGTTCCCTTTTTTCCCCAAAAACGTGCACGCTTTCCATTGCCTTCAATGGCAACGCGTGCACGTGTGGCGATTGCCTTGCGGGAGCGAGCGGCAGCGCCATATGGTATCAATTATCGCCGCTGGCTCCCGCAAGGGAATCGGCAGGCCCCCCTCCCCCCTGCTGCCGCGCGAGGCGCGCTTTTGCTTGTTCTTTGTCCTGCTGGCAACACCAGGCACCAGAGTTTGTTACTGGGGCCTCACACATCCTGTTTGGGCAGCCCAGTCAGGGAAGTGCACTACATTATTGCCCTTCCATTTCTGGTGCTTTGCAGCAGTTAACTTAGAGTTTCTCATCGCTCAAATGGGTTTTATTTCTGATATTTATGTTTCCCTCGTCTTCATTCCTTGATTTTGCTTGTGAGAAAGTGTCACTTATATTTGTGGAAATGTCACTCCTAATTACACTGAAATTATGAAAATGTCACACATAGCAATCTGACAACTTGGCAGCTATGTAAGGGTATTCACTAACTTCTCTCAAGACTCTTTCCACATTGGAAGCATTTGGAAGTTTATTTCTCACAGAGGCAGGAATAAAACTTTGGAATTGCTCAGCAGATTTTTGCATGAGCAAATACACATCTCTGGGTCTAATTCTATAAACTCTTGTGAATTCCTGAAAGTCGCAGATCTGACCACTACAAGGACTTGTAACCGCAGGTGCACTTAGGTGTCTTTCTTTTTCTTTTTTAAATACTGGCATGCATCAAACACGTTTTACTAAATGGTGCCTTAGAGTAAAGATATTTAAAGTGGTGCCGAAGCTTAACAAAACTATTTTTTCCAGTTGCAGTATTATTATATGAATTTTATTTTAAAAGATGCCACCAATCTTACCTTTATGCTTCTGCATGTATTTGCATATTTGCGCAGAGTAATCTGGGAGCATAATAAGGATCTTAAAATTGTTAAATTTTGCGCACTTGTGGCTACTGTTGCATGCTGAGCTCACAGCTCAGTAAATTTCCTTAGATCACCACACACCTTAATCATAAAGGCTTTTGCAATAATGAGTTATATATGTAAATTTGAACATTATATATTATATATATATATATATATATATATATATATATATATATATATATATATATATATATATATTTCACTGAAAAAAACCAAAGGTTACAGAGATGTTATAGTTAGGTTCAGGTTTCACTCGTACAAAACCAGAGAAATTCAACAGTTATAATTAGCTGAGCTAACTGTGACTAGCGCCCCGCAATGCACTGCTTATGACCTCACATATTACATCACTCTTGACATGGTCAACTACATCACTGATGACATCTCAAATTACATCTCAAATGACATCACTGATGACATCATCCAGTGACTGTGAGTGTTTTTAAAAAGTTTGAGTGTTAAATATATATACCAAGGTGTATTGATGAATCAGTGGGTGTATGAGGTACCTGTATGCATGATCCAGTTGGTGCGTGACTAACTGTATAGGTGAGTAATTAGGTGTCTCAGGGAATGTATGGGTGAGTGACTTGTTTGTGTGAATGTATATCAGTATGTCAGTTGGAGTCTAAGTGGCTGTATGGGTTGGTGAGTGGGTAAGTGAGTGGCTGTATGGGTGATTGATTGGTTGTCTGAGTACCTCTATGGGTATATGAGTGTCTGTGTGGGTGGGTGAGGGTGTGTGTGACTGCCTGCATGGAGGGGTGATTGGGTGAGTCAGTGGCTGTATGGGTGACTGAGTGTGTGTATGGCTGTGTTGGTGAGTGCATGATTGTGAGAGTGGCTGTATGGGTGAGTGTCTGCTTGTGTCAGTGACTGTATAGGTGAGTGAGTATGTGTTAGTATCTGTATGAATAAGTGAGTGTGTGTATGTATCACTGTATAGGTGAGTACGTGGCTCTGTGATTGACTATGGGTGAGTGAGTAGGTGTGTGAGTAGCTCTATGGGTGACTGACAGTATGTGAGTGGGTGTATGGGTGGATGAGTGGATATATCGGTGGCTGTATAAGTGAGTGAGTTGGTATATGAGTGTCTGTATGGGTGACTGTGTGTGTGGGGACCTATGAATCAGTGAGTGGATGTGTAAGTACGGAATGGGTGTGTCAATGGTTTTGAGAATGGTAGTGTGGAAGTTGGAGTGGGTATATGAAAGGTGGGGTGTGAGTGGGTACGTCAGAGATTCTGTGGATGATGTCATCACTGATGTCATCAGTGATGTCATTTGAGATGCCATGAGTGATGTCATCAGTGATCTCACTGACCTTGTCATGAGTGATGTAACATGTGAGGTCATAAGCAGTGCATTACGGAGGCACGAGTTATAACTGCTGAATTTCTCCTGTTTTGTATGAGTGAAACCTAAGTCTAACTATAACGTCTCTGTAACCTTTGATTTTTTTCAGTGAAGTTCTAAGGTTTTTTAATACTATTTCCTAACTATAACATCCCTGTAACCTTTGTTTTTTTCAGTTAATTTCTATGTTTTTTTAACTTGTAGTCGCGTTTGCAGAGTGGTGGAGAAAGGGGGCTGGGCCTCCGACCAGCTCTCAGGAATCCCGCTGTGACGTTCTAGGAAGGTTTCTTGGCCCCCTTGGTCCCTCAGGAGTAAAGTGGATTTCATCCCCCAACCTGTAGTGCACCACGAGCCGCGTTTGCCGAGTGTTGGAGAAAGGGGGCGTGGCCTCTAAAGACCTCTTAGCAATCCCGCTGTGTGGGACTTATTGGAGATAACAAGAGGGGTAGTTGGCCCCAAAGGACATCCTTGGGGGCCAACTACCCCTCCTATTACCTCCAGTAAGTCCCATACAGCAGGATTGCTGAGACCTGATAGAAGGCACTGCCCCCTTTCTCCACCACTCTGCAAACGTTCCTTCTGGTGCACTACTAGTAGGGGGATGAAGTCCCCTTGGCTATTAAGGGTCCTTGAGACCATGCCCCCTTTCTCTACCACTCTGCAAACACGCCTCCTGGCGCACTACTCATTAGGGGAAGAAATCCACTTTAGTCCTGAGGCCCTCAGGAGGCAAGGGGACCTTATCCCCCACCAGCAGTGCGCTGAGAGGCGCGTTTGCAGAGTGGTGGAGAAAGAGGGCGTAGCCTCCGACCACCTCTCAGCAATGCCACCGTGTGGGGCTTAATGGAGGCAACAGGAGGTCTTGTTGGCCCCTAAGGACCCTCAGCAGCCAAGGGGACGTCATCCCCCAGCCAGGAGCACACCAGGAAGCGTGTTTGCAGAGTAGTGGGGAAAGGAGACGGGGCCTACGGCGATTTGGCAGCTTTTTTTGGGGGGGGGAGGGGGGCCACGTGACCCCACTTCCCTGGGACCCCTTATTTATTTATTTTTTCTTATAATTCAAAATGAGGGGGGCAGAGCAGCCCTCCTCCTGGGCCTTTTTCGGCCCCGGGGACCCCATCCTCCGGGGCCTACTCCTATATTTTCTTATTTATATATTTTTTTTAAAAGGGAGGTGGGGCCGTGTGGCTCCCCCTCCAGAGGCCAATTTTGGCCCCGGGGGCCTCATCCCCCCAGGGCCAGGCCTTAATATTTTTCTTTTAAAATGGGGCGGTGGGCCCACGCAGTTCCCCTCCCCAGGCCAATATCGGCCCTAGGGACCACATCCCTCGGGGCTTGGCCATTTTGTTGGAGACAGCGGGGGAGCCTGAAGCCCCCCGCGGTCCCTGCCGGCTCCTGCCTCCTGCAGGAGCCGGAATTGCTTTGAGAGTCAGCGAGCTGCTGACATGCAGCTCCCTGGATCTCAAAGCAATGTGTCGGTTTCCCTGCTCGCTAGACAGCGGGCAGGGAAACAGACACTTGCTCCGCTTTCAGCAAGCAAGAGCATTTTTTGCTCTCACTTGCTGAAATCAGGGCACTTGTTTGCTTTGGCCGGATCCCCTTGGAACCTGTGCCCCCCAAAATTCTCCTCCACTCAGTCTCTGAGGTTACAGCTAACTACCTCAAAGATATTTTTAATTCTATGTTTTCCGAGGGATACTTTCCTCTACAATGGAAGAGGGTGTCTGTTGGACTTGGCCCTTTTTGCAGGGTCATCCCTGAACTTTTTGCCTTCCTCCTAGCCTTTTTTCTGACATGGTGTTGGTGGATTTATGACTCTGGGCACTTTTTCACTGCTGATCAGTGCTAAAGTGCATATGCTGCTCTATGGTAAATTGATGTATGGATTAGTGACTCCATGATTGGCTTGATTGGTTTACTTGTCAGACCCTAGTACAGTGCACTGCGTGTGCCCAGGGCTTGTAAATCCAATACTGCTGGTGGGCTTGCAGCACTGGTTGTGCCACCCACCGGAGCAGCTTGTAAAGTGTGTCTCAGGCCTGCCATTGCAGAGCCTGTGTGCAGTCTGGTACTGCCATGTTGACTGGGCAAGTGCACCCACTTGCCAGTCCCTAAACCTTCCCTTTTATACATATTAGTCACCACTATGGTAGGCCCAAGGGCAGGGTGCATTGTAGGTAAAAGGTAGGACATGCCCTGATGTGTGTGGCATGTCCTAATAGTGAATTACAGCCATTTTCGTTTTTCACTATTGCAAGGCTACCTGTTCCCCATAGGCCAGAATGGGCAGTTTGATTATTACATCTTATAATCCTAACTGACTCAGGGAACCAGGTAGAAATTCGAGTTTAGTATGCCTGAACTCAGAATGATAAAATACATCTTTTAGTGAAGTTGGTTTTAACATTCTGTGTTTGAAAATACCACTTTTAGAAGTAGGTATTTTCTTGCCTAACTATCCAAGCCTGCCTCTGCTAGGTTGTGTATTCCTTGTCTGGAGTTTGAGTGACAGGAGCTGGGGGATTCCAGGAGACAGGATGAGTCAGCACAGAGCTGAATAGAGAGATCTGCATGCAGATGGGAGGGAGGAGTTGCACCTGGGACCTGAATAGGGCTGTGCCTTTCCTCCACAATGCTGGCTCCACCTCCTGTGGTGTGTCTGATGTCCCTGGCCTACACAGTCAAAGGAAGAGAAGGAGTCCTGTCAACAAAGTGCTCCAGGACTGACCAGAACTGGTTTGGACTAGGCAAAGGCCTCTCTGCCTTCAGAGAACAAAGAGAAAAGTAGTATAAATATTGGGACCCAGACCCAAGAACTTTAGATCACTTCTGGGAATCAAGACGAACCTTTGCTGAGGAGAAGAACCAGGAAGCTGAAGGAGGAGACTACCCCTGTGCTGTGTGTTTGGGGGTTGGCCTGCAGTGGTTGCTTCATTGCCAAAGAAAGGAGAAAAGGACTGAGTGTGCTTTCTATCAACTTGAAGAAGAATCTCCAAGGGCTTGAACTAGAGCTTGCCTCCTGCCTGAAGTCTCAGGGATACAAGACTTCACCAACCAGCTCCCCCCTGAATTCCCTTGCTGGGAATTGAAGTGCCTGCTGTTGTGCTGGGCCTTCTGAGAGACTGCGTGTCGCTGGGAGCTGGAAGCGCGACGCAACGACGAGAAGCGTGTCGCTGCCGCAGCCGCTGTCATCGCATCGCAGAGGAAGCGAGACGCCGCTGCCGCTGTCATCATCGCATCGCCGAAGCGCGGCGCATCGCCAGAGAAGTGGGAAGCTGCCACAGAGGACATTGTTGCATCACCGGAGAAGCACGTCGCAGGGCCTGTCGCGGCTCCAAAGATCATCGAGTCGCTGCACGGCCGTCGGGCGTGCACGCAGCGCACCAACGTTGTCGCATCGCAACCAAGACGCCATTTTGTCGCATCGCACCGGAGAAGAGTATCGCATCGAGGTGCCATCTTGTCGCATCGCACCGGAGAGCAGTAAGAAACCGACGCATCAACTCCCCACACAGTAAGGAAGCGAGCATCAACTCCCCTGCGCAGCAGTAAGGAACCGACGCATCCACTCCCCTGAGTGTAAGGAACCGACGCATCACCTTCCCTGCGACCCTTTTGTTTTCTTTGCGTTACGCATTCAAGGTACATTGAGAGTAAAGTGTTGCATCTACAACTTGAGAGAACTGAGCTAGTTTATAACATTTGAAAGTCTATTTTTGAGTACAGTATTGTGGATTTTTGTCGTTTGGTCTTGTCTTAAGTCTATATAAAAATACTTATTTTTATAAATACAACCTGTGTGGTGTCCATCTGTAGTGTTGTCACTGTATTACTGTATGTGTTCACAAATGCTTTACACACTGCCTCTGAGATAAGCCTGCCTGCTCGTGGCAAGCTACCAAGGGGGTGAGCAGGGGTTATTTTAGGAGTGTAGCCCCTTACCCTGACTAGACGCAAGGGTCCCTATTTGTCACAGGTACCTACCTATGCCAACTAGAGACCCCCAAATCTAACATTGGTGGTCAGCGGTGAGGATTTGGACTTGCATTTGTGACTCATGTACAGTAATTGGTGTACACTACTAGTGAGTGCAGACCATAACGCAACTACATACTTTGTGAGAGGATTTTTCCTTGGAACTTCTTTTCTATTTTTTATTCCTGAGAACTGCCAGTCTTTTTGCTACCATGAGCAAGTCAGCATCCATAGTATCTGTAGACATTGTTTTGGAAGAAGAGAGAATTGATACTTACACTGTGCCTCATCTCAAAGCTTTGTGCAAGAAATTTAAAATCTCTGTGAAAGGCCTCACCAGGAAACAGGAATACCAGAAGGCGCTGAGGGCCTGGGTAGAATCTAGGAATGCCAGTGAGCATCCTGAGGAGCCAGTAATGGAGGCAGAGGATTTAAATGGGCAGCTTGAGGGGCCAGTGAGCCTAACTGGAGGGAAAGCACCTTCAGGGGCGAGCAGCAGTGTTTCTTCCAAGGGATTGTCCCCAGGAGAGCTGGAGGACAGAGCAAAGGAGAGGATGCATAAGTTGGAGCTAGCTAGGCTCAAAATGGATGGTCAGAAAGACATAGAGAGCAAGAAAATAGAGCTTGGGATGGAATTAGAGATGAAGAAGTTAGCCTTAGAGGAAAAGAGGATGCATTTTGAGCATGAGAGAATGATGAGGGAGTTGGAGGTGAAAGCCAGGGGCTTAGGGATTCCTCCCTCTGGTGGCAGCAAAATTGTATTATTGAGTGCTGAGGAAGTGCACACACCCAGAGATGTGGCGCCTGACTTGGAGGGGGTTGATTTACGCCAGGAGGTTCAAGGACGTGAGGTAGCTCCGGTGGTGCCCAGTGTCCCTGAGATAGATTGGGGAACTGGCCCAGGGGTTCATGGTCCTAGTGGTGGGAGGGACACTCCACTGACTCTAGATGAGAGGAGCAGGGAGGGGGTTCCCCCATGGTTGAAGTCCTGGTGTGTGAGTGTGAAGACCGCCCAGAAGAGTGTGGGTTGAGTGACAGAGACAGTCAGATACTGTCTTGCCAGTCTCAGGAGAGTGGTGTGGGGTACGTGTGCAAGGCACTGGATGGTGAGGTGAAGGATAGTTTGGTGGGTCTGTGTGATCCAATTTTGGGAGAGCATATTGTAAGTCCCTATTTTCCAGAGCTATGCCAACACCTGTTGGAGTGTGAGTTCTCTGACCCCAGGGAGCTCACAATGGAGGCAGACCTTTTGGTGGATTCCAGAGGGTCTGAAGAGGCATTGGGGAGTGACCCTAAGGGGAGTGGCTCAGGTGTCTTCCAACCCAGAGTGGTGGGAGAGGTTCAGTGTAGCCCAGCTAGGTCCCGTGGTAGTGGGAGGGGTGTAGGGGCTCACGTCCTGTCTCTGCGGAGGAGTGAGTGTGAGGCTGCGTGTCCCAAGGTGCCCGAAACCCAGTCTCAGGGCCTGGATGGTTCTTTTAGGGAACACCAGGTTGGGGGCCTAGGCTGTACTAGTGAGCGCCCATTCGAGGAGGATCTCCTAGTGTCTAGAGAACCTGGAGCGTCTGTAAATGGAGCTCCAGTGTTTCTGGTGTCTGGCGGTGCCGCTCCACTTGGGAGGGTGCAGAAGTCCAGAGTGAGGGGTGAGAGGGGGAAAGAGTCCCCAGTGGAAGATCCAGTGGGTCAGGTGCCAGCCAGAAGGGCTGAGTCACCGGTGAATGACCATGGTGACACCACTTCTGTCCTGGGGGATCTTCACGCACTGTCAGATGGACAGGGGGCGGGAGATCTGCGCCAGGCAGACTGTCACACAACACATGAGAGATGTGTTACCCTCTGGGGGGGCATGCGTGCTCCCCAGGAAGTCCTGGTGCACCAGGCAGATTCTTACACAACTCTAGAGGAGTGTGTTTCCCTTGGGGGGGGGGTTGGTGTACCCTCCCGGAAGTCCTGGGTTGCCAGGCACAGGTCCAGCCTAAGGGTACAGACCCTGGGTTGGAGGGCCAGGTACAGGGTGTCCCCCCTGACCTGGAGGAAGGGGCAGCTGCTAACAGTGCCCCTACCAGTTTGTCTTCTGGGGGTACCGCTCCTGATGGGAGGGGGCAGTACTCTGGAAGGGGGTGCAGAGGGAGGGAGTCCTCGCCTCTGACCCCGGTTCAACTGGAGGGTTTAGACCCTAGATTGGAGGACCAGGTACAGGGTGTCCCCCCTGACCTGGACGCCCAGTTGCAGGATAGAATCCCTGAACTGGTGGGCGAATTGTGCAGGACACCTGCCACAGGTGCCCTGGCAATTCTGGAAGGGTGTACCACTCCAGGTGGGAGGGTACAGAGCCCCAACAAGGAGGAGGAGGACCGGGTGTGGGAAAGCCCACCCCAGTCTCCTGTCCAGCCACCGGGTATAGGCCCGGGGCTGGTGGGTCAGTGCCAGGATGTCATACCTGACCTGACAGGAGGGAGAGGGGACAAAGGGTGCCCAGCACCTGGGGCTACTGCCCCCTGCTCTCTGACGCCACAGAGGTTTGAGAGCCCTGAGAGGCATAAGGCCTGGGTCTCATCCCTGACCACTGTCAGTGGCCACTGTGGCTTGCTGTCTGTCTGTTGGGACACACCTGTGAGCAAGTTAAGGTTAGGTGCTGCACAGGTGGGGTCCACAGGTGAGGAGAAGGGTTCCCCATGGATTAGCTTGGTGGGCCCTGAGAGTATGGACAGAGGGATTCCAATAGGTTCAGATTGGCGTAGAACTGGAGTATGCCCCTGCTGTTGCGGGCCAGGGTCCAGGTTCTATCGCCCAAAGCAGGGTAGCCCATCAAGGTAGTGATTGGTCTACCCTGCGTTTTGACTGGAAGGGGGTTGTGTTGGACTTGGCCCTTTTTGAAGGGTCATCCCTGAACTTTTTGCCTTCCTCCTAGCCTTTTTTCTGACATGGTGTTGGTGGATTTATGACTCTGGGCACTTTTTCACTGCTGATCAGTGCTAAAGTGCATATGCTCTCCTATGGTAAATTGATGTATGGATTAGTGACTCCATGATTGGCTTGAATGGTTTACTTGTCAGACCCTAGTACAGTGCACTGCGTGTGCCCAGGGCTTGTAAATCCAATACTGCTGGTGGGCTTGCAGCACTGGTTGTGCCACCCACCGGAGCAGCTTGTAAAGTGTGTCTCAGGCCTGCCATTGCAGGGCCTGTGTGCAGTCTGGTACTGCCATGTTGACTGGGCAAGTGCACCCACTTGCCAGTCCCTAAACCTTCCCTTGTATACATATTAGTCACCCCTATGGTAGGCCCAAGGGCAGGGTGCATTGTAGGTAAAAGGTAGGACATGCCCTGATGTGTGTGGCATGTCCTAATAGTGAATTACAGCCATTTTCGTTTTTCACTATTGCAAGGCTACCTGTTCCCCATAGGCCAGAATGGGCAGTTTGATTATTACATCTTATAATCCTAACTGACTCAGGGAACCAGGTAGAAATTCGAGTTTAGTATGCCTGAACTCAGAATGATAAAATACATCTTTTAGTGAAGTTGGTTTTAACATTCTGTGTTTGAAAATACCACTTTTAGAAAGTAGGTATTTTCTTGCCTAACTATCCAAGCCTGCCTCTGCTAGGTTGTGTATTCCTTGTCTGGAGTTTGAGTGACAGGGGCTGGGGGATTCCAGGAGACAGGATGAGTCAGCACAGAGCTGAATAGAGAGATCTGCATGCAGATGGGAGGGAGGAGTTGCACCTGGGACCTGAATAGGGCTGTGCCTTTCCTCCACAATGCTGGCTCCACCTCCTGTGGTGTGTCTGATGTCCCTGGCCTGCACTGTCAAAGGAAGAGAAGGAGTCCTGTAAACAAAGTGCTCCAGGACTGACCAGAACTGGTTTGGACTAGGCAAAGGCCTCTCTGCCTTCAGAGAACAAAGAGAAAAGTAGTATAAATATTGGGACCCAGACCCAAGAACTTTGGATCACTTCTGGGAATCAAGACGAACCTTTGCTGAGGAGAAGAACCAGGAAGCTGAAGGAGGAGACTACCCCTGTGCTGTGTGTTTGGGGGTTGGCCTGCAGTGGTTGCTTCATTGCCAAAGAAAGGAGAAAAGGACTGAGTGTGCTTTCTATCAACTTGAAGAAGAATCTCCAAGGGCTTGAACTAGAGCTTGCCTCCTGCCTGAAGTCTCAGGGATACAAGACTTCACCAACCAGCTCCCCCCTGAATTCCCTTGCTGGGAATTGAAGTGCCTGCTGTTGTGCTGGGCCTTCTGAGAGACTGCGTGTCGATGGGAGCTGGAAGCGCGACACAACGACGAGAAGCGTGTCGCAGCCGCTGTCATCGCATCGCCGAGGAAGCGAGACGCCGCTGCCGCTGTCATCATCGTATCGCCGAAGCGCGGCGCATCGCCGGAGAAGCGGGACGCTGCCACAGAGGACATCGTCACATCACCGGAGAAGCGCGTCGCAGGGCCTGTCGCGGCTCCAAAGATCATCGAGTCGCCGCACGGCCGTCGGGCGTGCACGCATCGCACCAACGTTGTCGCATCGCAACCAAGACACCATTTTGTCGCATCGCACCGGAGAAGAGTATTGCATCGAGGTGCCATCTTGTCGCATCGCACAGGAGAGCAGTAAGAATCCGACGCATCAACTCACCACACAGTAAGGAAGCGAGCATCAACTCCCCTGCACAGCAGTAAGGAACCGACGCATCCACTCCCCTGAGTGTAAGGAACCGACGCATCACCTTCCCTGCGACCCTTTTGTTTTCTTTGCGTTACGCATTCGAGGTACATTGAGAGTAAAGTGTCACATCTACAACTTGAGAGAACTGAGCTATTTTATAACATTTGAAAGTCTATTTTTGAGTACAGTATTGTGGATTTTTGTCGTTTGGTCTTGTGTTAAGTCTATATAAAAATACTATTTTTATAATACATCCTGTGTGGTGTCCATCTGTAGTGTTGTCACTGTATTACTGTATGTGTTCACAAATGCTTTACACACTGCCTCTGAGATAAGCCTGCCTGCTCGTGCCAAGCTACCAAGGGGGTGAGCAGGGGTTATTTTAGGAGTGTAGCCCCTTACCCTGACTAGACGCAAGGGTCCCTATTTGTCACAGGTACCTACCTATGCCAACTAGAGACCCCCAAATCTAACAGTGTCTATTCTCCCGTTGCTGAAAAAAGCAAATCTGAACACTAAAGACCCGAGCAGCTATAGGCCAATCCCCGTTTGCCTCAGCCGGCCAAGATTGTGGAGAAGGCCATGAATATAGAGCTGACCCAGTTTTTTTATGAGAATAAACTTTTGGATAGCTCTCAATATGGCTTTAGGAGTCTACATAGCACAGAATTGGCCTTGATTAATGTGTCGGAGGAAATTAGAGAGGTCGTTGATGATGGGAGAGGAGTTGGGAGAGGAGTTGGCCTAACGGCTAGGGCGGTCGACCTTGAATCTGGGGAACCGGGTTCGAGTCTCGGCAATGACGCTGAACAGCCTGTGATTCTGGGCAACTCACTTAATCTCCCCGTGCCTAACAAAAATGAATGTGTCCTCATGTAACGCAACTGGTGCTATGTAAAGCGCTCTGATACCCGATACCTTCGGGTCAAGTTCGCGCTATATAAAACTCCGTAAAATGGTCAGCCAAGGCCTTCTTATAAATCGTCTTCTTTCCTTGGGCATTAGGGGTAAAGTGCTGGATTTACTGACGTTGTTTCTCAGTGATAGAGAGCAACTGGTGGAGTTTGGGGGCTTCAAGTCCCCGCTGCTCTCTTTTCCCTGCGGGGTGCCACAGGGCTCCTCGTTGAGTCCAACCCTTTTCAACCTTTATGTATCTCCACTCTGCGTACTCATCAAATCCTTTGGCTTTAAGACTGTGTCATACGCCGACGATACACAAATCGTTGCATCCTTTGTAGGGGATCCTACGAACGCCGCATCAAGATTCCAAGACTGTACGCGCAAAGTAGGAAATTGGATGGCCCAAAACTGCCTGAAGCTGAATTCAGGTAAAACGGAGGTGCTTCTTTTCGGAGGAGATAACTCCTTCTGAACACCAAGTTGGTGGCCTCAGGAATTGGGAGAAATTCCTGAGCCAGTCACAAAGGTAAAAGATGTAGACTCCAATTTGTCCTTTGGAGGACAAATTAATGCGATCACCTCCTCCTGCTTCTTTGTGATTAAAACCCTCAGGAAACTATTGTAGGAAAGTAGGATCTGCTTCTTATGGTTACCCCCACTTTTTGCTTGATGTTGCACTGTTTTTGACTAGTCTGACTGGGATCCTGCTAATCAGGACCCCAGTCTATCTGCTTTCTCCTTTAAAATGTTACATGTACTTTGGTACACTCCAGATTGGATACTGGGGTACCCTTGTCAGTCCCTAGTATATGGTACCCATGTACCCAGGGCATAGGTACCCCAGACGCCTCCCATGGGCTGAAGCATGTATTATGCCACTCATGTGAGGCCATGCAAAATGGAACTACAGGTCTGCTACTGCAACCTGTGTAAGTTGGTGCTTGCATCACTTACTTTAGATATAGGTTCACTATATCTATAGGTCACTACACTTAAAACTTATAAGTCACCCCTATAGCAGGCCTTATCAATCCTGAAGGCAGGGTGCTGGGTTTTTAGTGAGAGGGTGCCCCTGCAGGAGCAGAGCCTCTCTGCAGCCTTCGGAGACCATTCTCTCGGGTTGTCTGTGCCTCAGCCGGACATATAGGTAGAGATGCATTATAACCTCGCTGTAAATGCTATCTCAAAAACGGCTGCATAGAAACATATTGTGTTTGGTATCAAACACCTTGGAATCATACCTCCAGACCGGTAACCGGTGTCGGAGGTATGATTCCACCCTTCTGAAGCGAGCTTCGTGGGGTCACTGCTCTATCCGGTGCCAGCCTTCTCGACACGGTCAGCACAAAATGGATGCTGCCGACCAGAGACACATTTCTGCCCTCCTGCTGCTGAGCCAAGCTCGAGCAGAGGAAGCCAGCACAATAGGCATCCTGTCAGAGGGAGGTGTGACCACCTCCCAGACAGGATTTAGTGTATTGGGGCTGGGTGGGTGCACTCTGAGAGTGCCTGAAAGTCTGCACTTGGGGTGCATTTGGTGTCCCTGTGCATAGTCCAGATCAAACCAGTTCTGGGAGCCATTGGCTCCTGCTCTGGCGCGAAACTGGAGAAAGGACATGGGTGTAACCACCCCTCTGTCCTGACCCTCCCCTAGGAGGGTCCCCCGAATCTGTCCAACCCCCTCCAGTGGGTACAAAAGGGCTTACCTGGCTGTAAGACTTTAGATTTTACGAGGACAAGATTCTACAAGAAGAAACCACTGACCTTTGACCGTCTGGACACTCTGGACTTCGCTGGACTCCGAGTGGGCCTGACTTCGTCTCCCTCTCCGTCCAAAGCTTTATCTGTGCCCTTGCTCCATACAGGCTCTGTGCAGGACCTGTGGTGCACTAAGGACAACCGAAGAATCTCCCTTGGAGTGAAGGAGTCACTACCCTGCACTAGCAGGCACCTCAACGCAACTGACCAGTCTGCTGCTCCTGAGCTCCTGCAGACTCCGAAGATTTCAGCAACACAGGAGGTGGGTTTTCAAAGGTCCCTGATGTGGATCTGCCCTTTCAGCAAGTTTGAGACCAGTATCTCTTGTGGGGACCTCATAACCCGAACCCCTGTGCACCTCGTTATTTGTAGTTGCATATGCTTGTTGCCGATTACCGAGCTTGTGCATTGCACTCCGTGTAGTCCTGACCCGGAGCAGTATTTGCTCCAAAGAACTCCGGCCTCCTCGCACCGAGTGCTCCGTGGCCTGGTACTTTGTAATCTTGCTTAAGGTCCCCTCGCGATTCCTGGTCCTTCGGCCTGTGGGTCCCCTTGAGGGTCATCTTGATTTCTTTTGGGCTTCCCTGGGTGCTCCAGACGTGCCCTGACTCTCCATTGCTTGGAGTGTCCCCAGGACCTTGCTGGTCCTCATCGTAACCTGCTTGACCTTCCTGCGTGGGTTGCTTTTGCCAAGGCTTGTTGGTGCTCCAGCCGGACACCGACCCCTCAGCACTCGACATCCTTTGTGGGACAGCTCGCATCTGGCTCCTGGTTGTCCTCGACGTCTCCTGGTCCTCGTGGCTGCAGAGTCAAGCATCCCTTCTTCGCACCTGAAGCACCCGACATCTGTGGAGCATTCGTCTACTGAGCCCCTGGTCACTCTGAAGTGACCCAGACTCTGTCCCCTCTGCTTTCAGGTTCCTTCCTTCCAGAATCCAGGCTTGGATTCCACTGGACCCTTTTCACCTTCACGGCAGCAGTACTTCTTCACAGCCCTCCATTGAGAACGACAGCGGTTTCCAACACCACTCCAGACCTATGCACCCAGCTCCTCTGGGAAAGGTAACTCGGGTTCTACGGTATCCACGGGTGGGGTGGCTCTCCAACCTCTTAAGTTCCAAAGGGTTTGCTCGAAGTCCTCCTAGAAGGGTCCTTAAACTTTAAAACTGTAACCGCGACTTCCCCATAGAATTGTACGGAGCACGCGGTCGTGTTAACACACTGCACCCGTCCTCTATGGGGTCCCTATCTACTCACCTTGGGTGGTTCCTTGGGGTCCCAGCGATTCTACGTGCTCTAGACCTTGCCTTGACCCGAGTCGTGGTTGTTATACCACTAATTTAGTATATGGTTTGGTCTCCCCCTGGAGCCCACTGTGTATTGTGCTACTTACAACTGTTCTATTGATCTCGTATTGTGTGCTTTGTGTTCTATCCTCGTGTAGAAGATAGTAGAGAGTGTTATATTAATAAATACATATTTTTATATAACTACTTTGTGTTCTCCTTTCATTTAGTCAATATAGGAGGTGATATTCTGGTAAAACAAGCTGCTTTACATTCCTTCAAGATTCAGCCTGAAGGCTGCTCTCCACAGCTACCACTAGGATAGCTTTCTAAAGGTTATCTTTGACCTCATGCATCATACGGGTCGTTTGGACTGGCGCAAGGTGCCCACTTTAATTAGTGGACAGTATATACCAGGCCAACTTCTCACAACTATTACCTCTCATTCCACTAGAGCTCCAGAAAGCCATGGTCACAGCACTCATTCTGTCTAAAATCTATTCCTGTAATGGGCTCTCTCTCAATAAACAATCACGGTACCTTAACAAACTGCAGGTCCTCCAAAATGCAGCAGCCCATCTGCTGCTCGCTATTCCAAAACATAAGTCGGTGACCCACGCCCCCCATCTTTGCACTGGCTGCCAGTTAAGAGATGAATGAAATTCAAATCCCTTTGTATTGCCTTTAAGGTGCTACATGAGCTAGGCCCTGATAATTTCTCACAGAGATTCAGATGGTATATCCCAGAGAGGCAGTTGCGGTCCATGTCCTCCTTCAATCTGGTAACTTCTAGGGCAAAAACTGACTCATGGGGGGGGGGGACGTTTTGTGGCAGGCACGGTTAGCCTGTGGAACTCTCTTCCTATAACACTTAAGAAGGAAAGCAATCTTCAGGCATTCCGCAAACTCTTAAAAACTTGGCTCTTTAACAACTAGCACAAACACGCTTTTCTCTCATTCTCCTTCCGGGTAGCCAATTCTGCAGTATTCACCGCGCCTAGACACCCGGGGGTATTAGTGCGAATTATAAATTTTGTTTTCATTTCATTTCACATAGGGCTCCTGGAGGGGGGCTTCACAGCCCCCCTCCATTGTTCAAATTTGCCCCGGGGAGGTTCTGGTCCCCGGGGCAAGGTGTGCACTCAAGTATGTGAAACGCGTGCCTTTTTCAGGATGAATCCAAGGTTTTTTTCTGCTTTTGCTGTAAACAGCATTGCAGTTTTCAGTATTGTGTGCAGAAGGTGAAGTCGCAGCTATGGCACGGAGAGTGAAGTGATTTGTTGCCTGTAAACTTTTTTTAGGAAGGCAGGGACCAACCTGGAAGCAGTAAATTGAGTGATGTAGCTTCAGTACAAATGCCCTATTACTTACCGGTGATCTTCATTACTCCTGGTTCCATTGTCCTCATCCCATTCAGGACAATGTCGAGATAATCATCTCCCAACAGAAAAAAAGAACAGAGGAATGCTGGGACCCCAACCCCTCCCACTGGGAGTACATAAGCAGTACTTACCTAGCATTCCGCCTGAACTACCAAGCCCTCCACAGGAAGGCCGGCGGTCTGGGAGGGAGGGCGGGCGCAATGAATGGGACAAGGACAATGGGACCAGGAGTAATGAGATTACTGGTAAGTAATAGGGCATTACCCCCAGGGCCCTCCTGTCCTCGTCCCATACAGGACAATGTGGAGAATACCAAAGCCAGAAACCCGGCCTTCCAAAACCCCCAAGCACCCCCAGGAAACCACACCAAAAGCAGCAACCCAAGGGAAGCAAAAGGGAGAACCACAGGAAACCACAGGCAGAGCACACAGCCGGGAAAGCACCCCACCAAAACGCAGGTTGCACCTGCCCCAAAACAAGCAGGAAACAACCAAGGCGAGAAAAACAGGAGAAAAAACCCCACAGCGCCACCATGCAGTGGGCAGAAAACACACACCAGGAACCCCCCGAACCACCAAGGAAGGAGTAGAACCCACCAAGAAACCTCCAGAGGCAGCCAACAACAGAAGGACAGCGAGGAGGCCACACATAAAAGAAGACCCAAGAGGCCAAACCCACCAGCAAGCCAGAAACAGGCCAACAGGGACACAACCAAGGACCGGAAACCGGGACCCCGGAAAGCAGAAGGCGACAGCGACACTAAGGAGCCAGTCAACCACAGAAACAAGAAACAGAGCACCCCAGCCACACCAAGGGCAAACCCCAAACTGACATGCGGAAGAGAGCACGCCACAAAGGCGACAAGGCAAAGAAACCAAGGCTGAAAAGGAGGTATCCCAACGAGGCCCCACCGACAAAGCCCCAGAAGGGAAACAAGGGCCGAAGCAACCAACACCCCCAGCACCCAGAGACCAAAAAGAAGAAGCACCAACAGGACACGAACAACCGAAAGGGCGCCCACCGGACAAAGGGCCGACAAGCCCAACACCACCAGGCAGCCACACCGACCAGGCAGCAGAACAAACACAGATCGAGCCCAAGGCAGAGCGGAAGGGAAGCCACAAAAGCCAAACAGGCAACCAAGCAACCCCAAAGAAAGACGAGGGGAAGAAAGAGAAGACCCCACAGCCCCCGCCTCAACCAGGCACGAAGGAGGAAAAGGACCAACAACAGGACCAACCCCAAAACCACCGGGTAGACCCACCGGAGACCAACCCAAAACAAAAGAGGAATGGGTCAGCCAAGATGGCAAGGCATAAACGCAAAGGTCCAACCGGGGCAGGACCACACGGACCAAACCAGGAAGGGGGGGAGGCACCGACCAAACACCAGCCACCCCCCCACCCAGACCGATCCGCACCCCCCCCAGAGAGCCCAGAGGACACTGCCACAGAAAATCACATAGAGGGACCAGGACCCAGGTCAGGAACGGCCAGCACCAGCCACCAGCGCTGACACAGGACAACTGCCAAGTACCCAGCACAGGAGAAGGAGCAAGAGTGGGAGCACAGGGACAGACCAAGAGGCAAAGGCCAAGGCACACACAAGAAAGCCGGGAAAGCCCAGACACAACCCCCAGAACACATCCCAACCAGGCCCCCAGAGCCAGAAGGGAGCAGGGCCAGCACCCAAAAGAAAACCAGCCACCGAAAGACCAACCAGGAGGACCAGGCAGCCAGACCCCAGCCCCAACCGAACCGGAAAGGACAGGGGAAGAGCGAGAAACCAGAACCCTGGGAAGCCCAACACCCCACAAGGAACAAGGCCAACAACAAAGCCCCACCAAAGGAAAGGTAAAGGGGCGGAAAACTAGCACAGGCGGGCAAGCCAAACCCCCAACGCCTCCGAGACCAGGGCAACCCAAAGCACAAAGAGGCACAAGGGTCCAAACAACACACCCCCAGGAGGACACCACAACCCGAAACCCGGGGGGTGACCCGAGCAGGAAACCACATCCCCGGAGAAGGCACACACACTGTCCACCCGGAGAAGAGGCACAAAGGCCTCCCAACCGAACAGCCAGCCGAGAAAAAGGCCCAGAGAACCAAGAACCACACCAAGGGACCACCGAAGCGAGCCCCAACAGCTGGAGAGCAGGCAGCCAACTGAACCACAGACAAGCCAGGCAAGACTGGAGGCCACCAACACGGAACCCACGCAGGCCTGGAAGGTGCCGGACAGGGCCCATAGCCACAACCCCGAAACCAGCCAAGGCACAGAGGCAACAGAAGCCAGGGAGGAAGCCAAGCAACCCGCACAAACAAACCAAAGTCACGGCCCTGCATTCACCAGAGGAGGGCTGAAGCAGGGGAGAACCCCCCCAGGACAGAAAGAGACAAAGAAACTGGTCACACCCAAGGCAACAGAGCGCAAAGGAGGCCGGGAAGCAAGGGCCGAAGCCAAGCAATTCGCCCGGGCCGGAGGACCCGACTGCCCAACCTGCACCAGAGGAAGGCCCCAGCAGAGCACAGGCAAAAGCAATGGACAGGGAGGCTGGCAGAGACCCCCGGCACAGAACCACCCGACCACGCAGGACTGAACCCAAAACAAGGCAATGGCCAAAAAGCCTGGACCAGCCAAGGCCGAGAACAGAACAGCCAGGCCCAAAACAAAACAGAGGCAGTATCCAAAGCCCCACAACCAGCCCGGGAGCCCAGCGCCCATGGAGGACACACGTCCCCCCCCACAAGGAAACAGAAACCGGAAGAGGCCAAACCAGAGAAAGAGCCACAAGCAGGCCAATCGGCCCAAACACAACAAGAAGGTGGAGAGCAAGCGGGACAACGAACCAGCACAGAAAACAGAGCCGCGGGGGCACAAGACCCCACCCAAACCACGGATGCATGCCCTGGGAAACCAGCAGCCAGGTGGGCAGGCAAGCAAAGGGGCAAGACAAACACCCCGACCGCACCCTTGACAAAGGAGGCTGGGGGGCGGGCGAACACCGACCGACAGACACCACCAATGAGAGCGGGCCCATGGGGGGGCGCGCATGGATGACATGAGCGGTCGCCCAGACAAAGACGTACACCCGGAGAAGCGGGCTGAAGCCACAATTGGCAGGACCATTCCACCCTCACAAGGACCGGGACCCGACTGCAGAGGGAACAGCCACCCACAGGCCATGACCACGCAAGTCAGAGAACTCAGGACCCCCCCTCTGACACCACAGGACGGACCAGAAGGCCAGACACCAAAAAAGGCGGGGGGAACACACGCCAGAGCTGGCAGAATCCCAACAACACAGCCAGCCCCCAAACACAGCCCCACCAGCCAGCCCAGGAGTGCCTCAACCAAGTGCCCGGGCAACCCACAGCAAACAGCCCAGGGACCACCAGGCGGACACCAAGCCAGGCAGGAACCAACCCCGAACCCGTGAAACCTCAGAGAGCAAAAGAGAGCAGGGATACAAGGCACGGCCGCAGGCAAAGCCAACCCCCCAGAGGGCACAGGAGAACAGGCAGCCACAGAAGCCCACAGCCCCCAGAACACCCAGGCAGGCCAACAACCAGGCCACCAACCAGGCCCTACCCACAAAAGAGCAGAGAACAGACAAGAGCAGGGCCCAGCAGGGTGGCCTAGCCCCAGGTAGGGAGGGCCAAAGAAGAAAAACACCAGACAATGGCGCCACCGCAGGGGGAACAACACCACAGCATGTGGCAACCCCAGGCAGACACGCAACCAGGGAAGAACCAGGCCCAGCACAACACCAGAAACCAGGCAAAAATAGGGGCACACAAGGACAGCCAAGCCCAAAGAAGGGCAAAGAAACGAAGAGGCACCAGGACAAAACACTACAAGCATCAGTAGTGCCCGGAGCCTAACAGTAGTAAAAAAAGTGAAACCGCTATGCTGTACTCACCCAGGGGGGTGGGCTGGCAGACTCCAAACAAGGCCCACCACCCCCTCAGCCAGCCCAAGACGGACCACCAGAAACCTCGCCAGGGCAGCCGGAAGCAAACAGCCCGTCCTACATGCACTCCATGGGCACCAACATCACAGCCCTGAGGATCCGACCAGCGACTGCGGCGTGTCTCCCACCCGGCCAGGCCATAGGAAGACGCGCCCTCCAACTTGGAATCAACTGGGAGGCCGGCAGACCAGCCGCAAAGGGCAGGCCGGCATGCACTGCAAAGAGCCGGCCTGAAACATCCAAGCCTCCCAGTAAGCCTGGCAGGCTGGAAGGGTGAACAGCACACACCCTGTCCAGAACAGCCAGGTAATCAGATGGGGACCAAAGAAGAACGCCACTCAAGGCCAGCAGGAGCAGCACCAGAACCCTGTTCCATTCCTGTCGACAGACAGAAAAAAAGAGCAGGCGAAATGCTGGGTAAGTACTGCTTATGCACTCCCAGTGGGAGGGGTTAGGGTGCCAGCATTCCTCTGTTCTTTTTTTCTGTCGAGAGATGATTATCTCCACATTGTCCTGAATGGGACGAGGACAGGAGGGACCTGGGGGTAATGCAGTGCTGCCTTACTAATTGAGGTTGATGTGAGAAACAAAGTCGAGTAACTAATTTCCCTTGTATTTTGTTACAGCAAAGTCCTAGTTAATTTTTTTTTACAAAAGGCATGTTAAGGATAGTTGACTGGGCATAGTTTATGCACGTATGAGCAACTGATGGTTATTAAAACTGTCATATTCTCTTATTTTATGCGATTTAAGATCAAGTAAGAATGTACTTTGCTTTGTACCCGCAAGGGAATCTGAGATAGTCTTCAACATTTACTTTTTCTATTTGATACGTATTTGCTCATAAAGTGGTAGTTACTTTTAAAAATCTGAAAAGGAAATATCCATCCCAAAGGAAAGAAAAGCAAGAAATTACTGACAACCTAGTAGCTCTTTGTCTTTCCAGTCTTGATTTTTATTGCGTGCATACTTTGTGTTTGGTTCCAAGCCACGTAGCAATAATTGTGTCTCCCACCTATCGGGAGGGAAGTGGGAGTAGTGCTACACTTGAGGGAGAATGTTCCAGATTTCATCGGTGTCACGTAAAAAGTGTGCATATATTACAAATATTGAGACTGTCCCTTAATTTTCTTTCCAAACATTTAGTAAACTGTTGTGCAGTTTATTACAAGGTGTTGTTGTTTTGCCCCTCATAACCTTAATAAGTGTGTCCCACAATTAACTCCTCATTCATGGCGATAGTTGGAACCCCTCATTAAATTGTATTATTATTCTCCAGTACAGAGCCAGTTTGAAAATAACGTGCCTCCATCACTAATATGGACCAACTTTGAGAAATTGAAAGCTCATTTGCCGAGTGTCACCTCCAGAAGGATACATTTTAAGCATGTGTACTTTTGTAAGTTTCAAAATGTTGCATGTGTGCTGGCATATTTCCTATAGCAGATACATCCAATGTTGTGTGTTAAGCAAAATATTGGGATTCATTTGGTCAAGACTAATGACCCGGTTGCAGGATAGTTTGATTTCTCAGTGATTAAATTATACATGGTGGATAAAATAAATGTTGGATACTTTTATTGGTATTTTTAATAGCTCTTTATTGAGTTTATGTACACAACATAAACATATCAATAGGTATCCATTGGTAAAGAACAGAGGGTTGCCAGCAATGAGATGAGGCTCCATTGAAGCTGACCAATGAGGCATTAGATTTTAATTGGTCATAACTCCCCCTCCCCAACCACCCTGGCACAGAGGATGTGTAAGTAAAATGTGATATAGAAAGGTCTTAAATATCCAAGAGAGTCACCCTTTTATGCCAAAAGGGACAGGGTGGATTATGCCACAATCAAACGAAATTTCCCCAGTATTATCCCCAGTATTATCTACCCACTGTTCAATCAGGATGCACTAAACAATAATATGCGGGAAACACTTTTTAAATAAATAAGTATGATGAATTGTTTATAAAATGGAGACAGAGCTGGAAATGTTTTCATTGTAGGAGAAGTGTTTACCGCATATTATTTTTTAATGCATCTTAATTGAGCCGTGGGTATATATTTATATATAATACTGCGCTATATAGAAGTCAGGCACACTAAAGGGAATTTAATTTATTGAGGACTTAATGTAACAGCATCACTGGCATTCATATACATTAGCAATGCAGCGCAGATGAACCTAACAGTACAGCATGAGGTTGAATGTCTTTCGGGGACTGAGTAATAAAACCAACACATAGGAAAACGGGGGACCAGCCCCCCCCCCCAAAAAAATGGTGAAAAGACTTGTGTCGTGCATTGAACATCAATGGTGGTGTTGCGTAAGTTATGACTTTGGCGTAACTATACAAGGTGTGTTTTGCCACTCACGGGTGACACAGCAAACTCAGTTCAATGCCCCAGTGATGAATATGAATATGAAATTGTCACCCCGCATAACACTATTCACTGGGTAATTGATATAGAAGTATAGTTTTGGGGTTATTAACAATACCCCAAGAGATCAGGGGCACAGTGGAAACATAAACAAATTATTTCGTTGTACAGAATATCACACATCCTGTACTAGGAAGAATGAATACTTTTAAGTAAAATTATTTATTACTACAATAACAATATGTTTCTAAGTACATCTAAAACAACTGCACAGAATATTATAAAAAACAGCAAGCAGGCATGTTATGAATAACAGGAATAAAATGAACATTTCTAGCATTGTTTAAAAATTGAAAGGCCATCTAGAACCTAAAACCGTAACATCTACTTCTATGTGCTACAATGTGAGAGCATGGAAGGCAGAGCAACTTGCAGCCTAGAATTTCTTAGGGAGAGAAAATGTGTTGCATGCCTTCTTGACAGCAAAGGCTATCTGTATCTGCGGAGGCACGAAGAATGTGTCCCAGCAAAGGGCAAAGACACTACGGTAGCAGTCACTGATGTTTTACTTTTTCTTGGTGCTTTTTGCCTTACATTTTCTAAAGTTCATGTCTTTGGTTCCCCTTATTGGATTTTTCTTGTTTTGGTGAAATTTTGTTTAATACATTTTACTCTACTTTTGGAGTGGTATTTTATTGTTTTGCTACTTCTAAATGCTTTACACATTTTCTTTAAATTAACTCTGTCTGCTCTATGCCATAGCTACCTAGGGTTCATCTCAGGCTAATCTCAGGTTTAAAGTGCTATAATGTTAGGCTGGACTTCACAGATTAGTGACTTTATTATTTGTGGTGGACTTCCATCCACCCCAATCAATCATCCACTACCATTGGCAGTTACAGTTTTATATATTCTGCACCGAAACTGGACTTTAATATTTAGTTAAATTTTAATAAAGCCTTTAAAATTAACGTTGTGGATTTTTTTCTGTGTATGCAACTTTTTTTTTTTTTATAAATTCTTTTTATTAACATTGCTCATGTTCAAGTACAGTACACAGCGGCAGTTCATGATACAGAAACAGGGATCACAGTTCGTCATATGGTTTTGCATGCATGGAGATACAGATGAGTAATTGCAACAATCTCCTATCCCAACCCATCCTGTAAGGCTCGAAACCTTTGCCAGGGACCCCACACCTTCCTCCATTTGTTCACACAACCCCGAGACCTATAGACCGTTTCCTCCGCCCTCTGACACCAATCCAAGTCACAGAGCCACTGATCCCACGAGGGGGGCGCCTGTGCACCCCAGCACCTGGCAATGTTGCGTTTCGCCACCCCTGCTGCCAGCCCTAACCAAATCTCATTATGCCGTGTCCAATCTGTGGCTCCTTTAATCATGAGTAAGAGCCACTTGGGCTCCATTGGAGCGGGGACCTCACCACCCCCTCCATCGTCTGCGCCACCCTGGTCCAAAACGGAATTATGAGTGGGCACTCCCATAGAATGTGATAGAATGAGCCCTCCCCTTGACAGCCCCTCACGCACAAGGGGGATAGAATCCTACCCCAGGAGAACAGGTGGGTGCGGGGATAATAGACCCTGTGAAGTATTTTTAGCTGCACGAGGCGGAATCGCGGCCGGATCGCAACTTCGCGAGGGCTCTGCAGGGCGTCCTGCCAGTCTTCATCGTCTAGTGTCCCAATGTCTCCCTCCCATCTCGCCCGCAGGGGACCAAGGGGGTCCGGCATATTATTTATAAGTTTTCGGTAGATCGTTGACGTGGGTTTCGCTAGGATGGGATCGAGAAGGAGCCTGTCCTCCATAGGGGAGTACTCCGGGATGGAAGTGCCAGAGTGAATGTGGGCACGCAATGCATGTACAAGGCGCAGGTAGTGGTACTGTTGGGAGTCGTTAAGTTGGTATTCTTTTTTCAGAGCCGCAAAGGGGACAGGAGCCCCCCCCTTCCACACATCACCAAGATACTCGATGCCAATCAGTTTCCACCCCTTATAGCCTGATAGTCGCGCCACCTCCTTTAGCTGGTCGCCCGTCCAAAGCGGGGTCCGTCCCGTTAGGGTGTTCGCCCAGCCCAAGAATTTGTTGGCCTCCCTCCAACAGTGGAGCACCACCCCGGTATGCGTGGGCAGGTCACGACCCCGCCCACGGGAGTAGAGATATGGCTCACAGGTTCCCCCAGTCATAGCATGCCTATCCATTCTGTAAGCCGGCTCCGAGATCGGCGCATAAACCCAGTCGTTGACTACCTGCAACTGCGCTGCCCAGTAGTAGAGTTGAACGTCCGGGTGGGCCAGCCCCCGTCGTACACCCCCGCGTAAGCTTCTGCAGTGCAATCCTCGGGTTGCCGCCGTCCCAAAGTAACGTCCGCAACTCCCGGGAGATCCGCTTGAATGTCGCCGTCGGGACCAGGTACGGTGTATTTTGTAGGATATATAGAAGTCGTGGCAGCGCCAGCATTTTGAAGAGCGCCACGCGCCCCATCAAGGACAGGGGCAGAGACCTCCAGTGTCCAATGTCCACCCCCAGCCTCGTCAGTTGAGGCTCCAGATTACGGGCGAAAAACTCCTCTCTGTCTCTGGTGACGTACACTCCCAGGTACCGGAATCCAGCGGTCTCCAGCGATGCTGGGCAGTCCCTCGGGATCCGAGGAGGTGGACCCGACAGAGGATAAACCACCGACTTGGCCCAATTGATCGAGTAGCCAGAATAGCTACCAAAAAGAGCGAAGAGGTGGAGAGCCCGCGCCATCGAGTGGTAGGGTCTGGCCATATATAGGACAATATCGTCTGCGTATAAAGAAATACGCTCCTCCCATTCATCCGTGAGTGCCAGGCCCCAAAAGGCCCTATCTCTTCTGATCCAATGAGCGAGCGGCTCCAGGGCCAGGGCAAACAGGAGTGGTGACAGGGGGCAGCCCTGCCTAGTGCCCCTGTACAAGGAAAAAGCCCGGGACATCACCCCATTGACCCTCACCCTTGCCATCGGCTGCGTGTATAGGAGTCTCACCCAGCTACCGAACACCGGGCCCAGGCCCAGTCTATTCAGCACCATAAATAGGTATGGCCATTCGATGCTATCGAAGGCCATTGAGGAGTCCACCGCCATCAATGCCGTCTGCGCATTGCCCACGTCCTTAGTCATGTGCAGAATACCATAGAGCCTCCGCAGGTTGTGCCGAGTGCTCCTGTGGGGCATAAAACACGACTGGTCCACATGCACAAGGTCGGGAAGTACGGATAGCAGTCTTGTCGCTAAGGCCTTGGCCAATACCTTCGCCTCCACGTTCAGGAGGGAGATAGGCCGATAGGAAGAGCAGCAGTCCGCCGGTTTCCCGGCCTTATGAATAACCACAATTGTGGCCTCTCTCTGGTCGGGCGGAAGCACGCCCACCTCCCGCGCCTCAAGGAGCATGCGTCGAATGGGCTCCAGTACCACACTCGCCTGTTTCTTAAAAATTTCAACCGGGAGTCCATTGGGTCCCTGCGCCTTGCCGGCCTGGAGGGCATTAAGGGCTTCTCCCAGCTCCGCTCTTGTGAGGTCTGCATCCAGACGCTCAGTTTGCTCCTGAGATAGCATAGGCAACGCAAAGTCTCGCAAGAATTCCTCGCAGTCTCTCTCAGTTCTAGTGCACACTGGGGTATATACTCCTTCATAGTAGGATGCAAAAGCCTCCGCTATGGCCGCGCCCGTGGAAGCTAGGGCCCCAGAACCATCCCGCACCTCCGTAACCCAGGAACGCTCCCTGTCACGACGCTCCAGCCACGCGAGAAGCTTCATACTCTTGTCCCCTGCGTCATATATCCGATGTTGCGTGGCGAGGGAGTAGGCGCGTGCCTCACCCTCCGCTAACGAGCGAAGTTCCTTATGTTTCATGGCCAGGGCATGGTTGCGCTCCGGCGAGGGCGACGCACTGGCCTCTCGCTCCAGAGACTCGATTTCGCGCTCCAACTGTTGAATCTGCAGCGATTCCTCTTTCTTCTGGGCGCCGATCAAAGCCTGGGCCTGTCCCCTCAGGACCGCCTTGTATGCCTCCCACAACGTTAGCTGGGAGGTAACCGACCCCTGATTGTCGGAGAAATAATGTTCGGAACCCTCTCGAAGCTTATCAGTAATCGAAGTGTCTTTTAACCGCCACGGATCTATTCGCGGGAATACGGCCCTGTCTACCGCCGTCCCCCTAAGGAGAACACCCACCGGAGAGTGGTCCGATATACCCCGCGCCATGATGCACGGGTCTACAAAATCTCCCAACTGATCCCACCGCGTGAAAATATGGTCCAACCTCGAGAAGGAACCATGTCTGGCCGAATAGAAGGTGTAGAGTCTACGGGCTGGGAACCATGTTCGCCATATATCGCTAAGACCCATTGCGTCCGTGAAGCCCCGCAGGCCCATCTCCCCTCCGCTGGCCCGTCTGTCCCCTGACCGATCCAATTCGACGTTCATTACCGCGTTAGTGTCACCCCCCAGGACCAGAGTGCCGTTGGGGAGGTTCGCCAAGTGTGTCCCCAGTTTCTTGTAGAGTGTGGCATGCAGGCCGGGCGGGATATAACATGAGCATAGGAGCACCGTACGTCCTTCCCATCTCACCGCCACCGCCGCGAAGCACCCAGAGTCCTCTGTCCAGGAATCCAATACGGTCACTGGCAGACTCCTACGGACCAATATTCCCACACCCCTCGAGCCGGACGTGAATCCTGAGTGTGCTACCATCTTGTACCCGAACCTATCCAAGGCCCTGCAATTATTACCCCGGAGGTGGGTTTCCTGCAAGAGCACCACGTCTGGGGAATGGCGTTTCAAGTGCTGCAATACCAAAGTTCTCTTGATCTTGTTGCCCATCCCATTGACATTCCATGTCCATATTTTGATCTTAGCCTGATCCCCCATCCCCACTGTGAGTCCACGACCTCAACGGATTCCCAACCTGCCACTGCGTAGTGCCCCCACAATACAACAGCATTGAAATAAATATATTGACATGAGCTAAACTTGAACTTCCCATCAACCCCATCCCACCCCCCCAATCCGCCCCCCCCTCCCTGCCTCCCTGCTAAGTGGGCCCCCAACCACCCACCTTAAAAACTTGCAGAGTGCCTGTCGCCCAAATAATCCCATTCCAACTAAATGAGGGAACGTAAGCCCACAACTCGCAGAAACTGGCACATCTGACTGTCGGATTCCCACCCCTTGAGCGAAAAACTAGCACACACCCTCCCCCCCCTCCCCCAAACCCCAACGGGCCAACGCCTAAAGCCCTTTGGATGTGCAGTCCTTATCAGCCAGCGCGGCCACTTACAGTCTCGGAGATGTTCAAAATGTCTGTGCAGCGTGACTAGTGGCCCCCAACTCTCCAGGGCGCAAGAGGCGCGCGCTTTTACCTGCCTCACCCATATGTAGCCCTCAGTGCGGCCTGTGTCGCCATCAGTCCTCAGGCGTCGGGCGTTCACGCTCCTGGCACTCTCGGGTTGGTGCTATGTCCGTCCCAACCTCACGAGAGGTGTCGTTGGAGGTCCGGCGTCGCGATCCACCCTGACGGCCCACGGTCCGCCATCCCTCTATCCAGTCGCTCGCCTCCGCCGGAGAATCGAAAAAGTACACCTTTTCTCCGTCCAGGATTTTGAGCCTTGCAGGGAAAAGCATCATGTACTTCACACCCTGGTCCCTGAGGGCTCGCTTGACGCCCTCAAAGGACCTGCGCTGGACCTGTAGAGTGAAGTCGGGGAAAAAACGGATCGTTGCGTTCTCCATTCGTAGGTCCCCGGTGGTGCGTGAGGCCTGCAGGATGGCATCCCGGTAGTTCAGGAACCGGGCAATGATGGTGCGCGGAGGGGCCCCAGGCTTGGGCCTCCCCCCCAATGCACGGTGGGCTCTTTCAACGGGGAAAAATTTTGAGAGACGCTTCGGCTTAAGGTGTTGCAATATCAGTTCCTCCACAAAACAATCCATGGACGGCCCTTCCAACCCCTCCGGCACCCCTACTATACGGACGTTGTTGCGTCGCGCCCGGCCTTCCTGATCCTCCAGGCGGGCCACGACGTCGCCCTGGGCCTTCACTAGCGTGGCAACCTGCTCTTCAAGCTTCTTTGTTCTGGCCTGCAGGTTCCCAATGCCACTCTCCGTCTCGGCCACCCTGCCCGACATGTTCCTAAAGTCAGCACGGAGGAGGTTGACCTCCTCGGTGACCGAGTCAAGTTTGGGCTCCATGGTGCCACGCATATCTTTTATGGCTTGCATGATGTCTCTGAGTGACGGGTCTCATCCGCCGTCCGCGTCGTCACCCTGTTGACCCCCATCACGGAGGCCCTCTCCCTTCCCCATGGCCACCGTGTACTTGTCAATCTGGTTGGCTTGGTTCTGAAGGGGCAGCTTATGCCGGCCCATGCCCGTAGACGAGGCCGTGGTGGGAGGGCCTGCACACGCCGGGCCCCTTGCCTTTGCCGCAGCCGTCCAACCGCATGCCGGAGGAACCGCCCAGTCCACTCCTGGTCGCCCGCCACCCCAGCCGTGGGGGACACCACCGCGTACCCTCGCTCGGGTCACACGCCGGCCGGCTCAGCAGACCCTACTGCCACCGGCCACGCAGCAGGCTTCCAATCACTCACTCCGGCTGCAGCGGGGCGCCAGGGACGGGCAGATGAATTCTCACCCCAGCACCTCCCGGGTCACTCGATGCTTGTCCGGGCCCCCCACCACGATGAATTAGCCCCAGAGTTCACGAGGCGCAGACCCCGACCATCCAATGTTATGTTATGTTATTAAGACTTGTAAAGCGCACAAATACCCGGAGGTGTCTTGGCGCTACGGACAAAATAAGCCACTGATGAGTCACTAGTTACAGAAGAGCCAGGTTTTTAGTTCCTTTCTGAAAGAGACAAGAGATGATGCATTTCTCAAATCAATCGGTAGGGAATTCCAGAGTTTGGCAGCGCAGTAATGAAAGCTGCGACCACCCCAGAGTAAGGTGCGAATTCTGGGCACTCTCAAGAGTTTAGCACCAGATGAACGAAGGTGTCTAGTTGGTTCGTACCAAACAAGAAGATTTTGCAAAAAGGCTGACCCTGTATGATTCAGGGCCCTGAACACCAGGCTAAGAGCCTTGAATTTTATTCGCTGCGCTACAGGGAGCCAATGCAAATTACGGATCACACCAGATACTGATTTGAACCAAGGGGTGTTTGACAGAAGTCGAGCGGCTGAATTTTGCACGCTCTGTAATCTACTCAGGCAGTGCTTCTGGACGTTTATAAACAGTCCATTACAATAATCCAATTTAGACTGGATTAATGAAGTGACTACAGTTCTTTTCGTGTCCTCCGGAAGATAAGGGAGAATCTTCCTGAGTTTCTTAATAAGGAAGTGGGCGGAAGAAACCACAGCATTAGTGTGTTGAACAAAAGAAAGTTTACTATCCACCCATACTCCCAGGTTCTTCACTTTAATTGCTGGTTCCGGTGGATCACCCATATCAACGGGCCACCACACACTGCCCCAACTAGGATGCAGATTCCCAAAAGTCAAAACTTCAGTTTTTCCCGAATTGAGTTTAAGGCAGTGTGTGCTCATCCAATTAGTGATGACACCCATGCAGTTCTTAAATTGCAGAGCAGGCGAAGACTGATTTTTATATGCTGCTACTACAATCTGGGAATCATCTGCATACGAAGTGAGGCTAAAGCCAAAAATCCGGATAAGTGGGGCTAGTTCAGAGACGTATATATTAAAAAGGGTGGGGCTCAATGAGGAGCCCTGGGGCACTCCACAAGGGAGGAAATATGGCTCAGACTGGTATCCATCGATCGACACTACCAGTCTTCTGTCCTTAAGAAAGGAGGACACCAGTGCCAGTGCTGAACCCCCAACTCCCAGAATCTTCAGCCGTTGTTGTAGGAGGAAATGATCAACCGTATTAAATGCGGCTGATAGATCGAGGAGTATCAGGGCCGCTGACCCTCCCCCATCCATCACCGCTCTTATTTCCTCCGTGGCTTTGATGAGTGCCGTTTCGGTACTGTGTTCCCGACGGAAACCGAACTGAGAATGGTCCAACAGATCATGTTCACCAATAAACTGGGAAAGTTGGATATTCATAATTTTGTCAACTATCTTCGCAGGCAGCGGCAAGCGGGCTATAGGTCGATAGTTTTTGGGATCAGCTGCATCCATAGTTGGTTTTTTCAGCAGTGGGAGGATAGACGTGTCCTTCCAAATTGCTGGGAAATTGCCAGAGGAGAACATGGAGTTGAAAATATTTGTTAACACCGGGCTTACCAAATCAGAGACTTCTTTCAGCAGCTCAGGTGCTTGGCCCTCCGGCGGGAGGCACCAACGCTCAGCAGGCCCTCCTCACTCTCACGGGCCCTACCAATGCGGCCAATTCCCCGGATCACAGGCTCTCTTCGCCGCTTCCCCGGCCTCCGGATCACTGTACTGCCTGCCAAGCACGCCCAGCGCGCTCCCCCGCTCCGACAGCGGGATCGCCCGTAGCGTCTGTGCGCCTGCACTGCGAGCTCACCACCGGGCCCCCAACTGGCCAAGCAACGATCACGGGGCACATCCGCACCCACCTCTGTTGCGGCCGCCGGTCTCCTCAGGCCGCCTCTCCAGCCGCTCGTATGCGCTCCACTCCCGGGCTCCGCCACAGCCCGAGAGCCTCCCGCCGTCCAGTCCGGCTCCGGTGCACGTCTCGGGACGAGCCGCCGATCAGGCGCCTCTCCCCCGCTGTTCAGAGCACCCTGCGGGGACCTGCCGCTTCAGGCCGAGCGCTCGTCCGCCATCGGCGCCATTTTCTCCCTCACAGGCGCTGAGCCCTGAAGTCCGCCCCGCCATCACGGAAGCCTCCCTCGTCCTCGCTGCTGCCGCGTTTACACCTGCAAGCGGCACACTGCCGGTCAGCTCCGCTGTCTGCGTCACCCTATGGCCGGATTGTTACGGATATGGGGTGGTTATACGCTGTCTGCTACCGCAGCTTACTTAGTATGCGGCCATCTTCCTCGGCTGCAGGCCACGCCCCCCTGTGTATGCAACTTTTGAGGCAAAGAATACCAGCAACGTACTAGAAATAAAAAGGCATTCTTGATAATCGCTAGCAGGATCTGATTGCTGTACCGTACTCATTTATCTCCATGTTAGTTGTGGCAGATGCGTGGGTCGCAGCATGTCTGTTGCTACTGCTCAAGCTGGTAAGTTTGTAAATTCTTGCGCCTTTCTGAGGGCAATGATGTATCTGCTGGGCCGTGGCTACAAGAGAACTTGTAAAAGCAAATCATGGCGCTCGGTTCATATGAGTACCCTCAAGGGACTCAGACAAGTACTTGCCAATTATTAATGTGAGGGCATCAGTTGTAATATTGATTTCCTTACTCAGTTCATATAGGAGACCCATATTTTGCTGAAGGGTGTTCTTCAGCTGCTTAACTATTAAAAGGAGTTCCCTCTATGTTCGATTGAATTTTGAATCCTAATATGTGGTAAAGTGATAGATGAGCCTGTACAAAACCTGGAAAGACCTCCCAGAACACCTCAGAACTTACCCCCTCCCTCATGGACTTTCGAGAGTACTTCAAGACATGGTCTCCTCCTCCCGCTTACAGACTGCCATTCTCAGCACCTAGATGCCCTCGTGTGTGATTAGCCGCGCTCTGCAAATTCATATAACATAACCATACAATCAGTCTCCCTCCGGGACTCATTGTTATTGGCTTCAGGCAAAACATAGCGTCCGCAATATGTGAAGTGTGCTGGCAGTAGGTGAAACTGTCTCTGGCAGGATCTTGGGTGATAATCTGGGTGGAAGAACTCTCTCCCCAAGTGATCATCCTTGTATATTAAACTTTATTGGGGATTGGAATGTCTGACATAAATTATGTGCATCAAAGTATGTGTTCTTGACAGTTCCCATTGAACCTATAAAGCAAAAGGACATCAAATCAGGCTACACTATCTTGACAGGTTGGAAGATAAACATTTGAAATGTTACCTTGTTGGTTGTATTCGTGTCATTGATCTAAGGGCTTGACACTTTCACAGTTCTAAAAAAGATAAGATCAGGCAACATCGGTATCTAACAGCAGTCATGACAATGATTCTGATAAATCGGGGAAGATGGCGACCACTTCCACTTGCCAAGATGGAGTCGAGGCCTACATAGGATGGAATCAGACCTTAGGGAACTTTCTCATCCCCGACTTGTACGTCTGAATGCCGTCATAGTAACAAACAGATATTTATCTAATATATAAGGAAATTCATGCTCTCATATTGTTTGGAAAAAACTACACTTAACCAAGTTAGATATAAAAAATGTAAAGCATTCAGTTTCAAGCATAAAACAAGGACAAAAGGTATGCATAGTAGTGAAGCACGAAGGTTTTCAAGCCTTGCATTGCTTCAATACCATGATATATATATATATATATATATATGTCCCAAAGTTGCCCAGAAAATGAAGCCGCACACCGCTGAAAAGGTAGGTAACAAGCCTTTATTTCTCAAGCATATTGGTTCCCCTCTGGAAAATCAATCCTTTGGCCTGACGCGTTTCAATGCTTTTGTGCATCTCTTCAGAGGCCGACATGGGGAAGGAATTCTCTGCCGCTACACTCCTTCTGCAATGCAAAATTTATTTCAATTAGCCTCCGGTGTGCTCGTGACATCACGTTTACTTTCAACATTGCTTGCTGGGGAATGTAGTCTTTTAGGCATTTTTAACCCTCCAGTGGGTCCAGACCCCATGCCTAATCCAGGATACATTAAACTAGCCCTCCAGTGGGCCCCAGACAGGGTACAATATGCCTTATTCATGAACCTTCATAGCCGATGTAGAGGGGACGTTACCCCCCCGGCCGGTCCTTTCTTTGCTTTGCAGGAGGTGCGTCGCTTCCACGGCCAGGTCCGCCGTGTAAACATGTCCCAAAGTTGCCCAGAAAATGAAGCCGCACACCGCTGAAAAGGTAGGTAACAAGCCTTTATTTCTCAAGCATATTGGTTCCCCTCTGGAAAATCAATCCTTTGGCCTGACGCGTTTCAATGCTTTTGTGCATCTCTTCAGAGGCCGACATGGGGAAGGAATTCTCCGCCGCTACACTCCTTCTGCAATGCAAAATTTATTTCAATTAGCCTCCGGTGTGCTCGTGACATCACGTTTACTCTCAACATTGCTTGCTGGGGAATGTAGTCTTTTTAGGCATTTTTAACCCTCCAGTGGGTCCAGACCCCATGCCTAATCCAGGATACATTAAACTAGCCCTCCAGTGGGCCCCAGACAGGGTACAATATGCCTTATTCATGAACCTTCAGCGCCGATGCAGAGGGGACGTTACCCCCCGGCCGGTCCTTTCTTTGCTTTGCAGGAGGTGCGTCGCTTCCATGGCCAGGGCCGCCATGTCGGCCTCTGAAGAGATGCACAAAAGCATTGAAACGCGTCAGGCCAAGGGATTGATTTTCCAGAGGGGAACCAATATGCTTGAGAAATAAAGGCTTGTTACCTACCTTTTCAGCGGCGTGCGGCTTCATTTTCTGGGCAACTTTGGGACATATATATATATAGCAGTATGGCAGTATATATTGAATGTTTTATACGTGTTGGCAATTAAAACATACCAGTGATGACATGAATAAGCCAAATAAAAAATATGCGGTAAAATAAGACTAGAAATTACAAAAAAAAAGGAACATAGCTTATTCAAGCCTTTGTGGTATCTTGGTTGAATGCTTGTCGTTGGTCAACTTACTTATTGAGTTCATTCATTGTCAGAGAATATGTCGACATATTCGGGTACACCTGCAGCATATGTGTGATCTTTACGAAAACCATAATGAGCATGTTCATGGTTGATCATCTGTTTGTTCGATGGACCAATAATTGGTTGCTCATCTCGGGCACTTGATGGTAGTTGTGGCTACTCTCGGGGGCTCTAAGGCTAATAAGGCTAATAAAGCCATTCATCCAGAGCTGGGTTGAAAAGGACCACTTATGAGATTGATCTATCATAGGGAGCATCCTGTACAAGGGACAGATGTGCTCCTTGACCTTGTTTTTGGTGCTCATGTAGAGGTTAAAGAATCGTTTGCAGATCAAGATAAATCACTGGGGGCTGTTCCAGATGTCAATCCAAGATGATGTCAGTCGGACAGTTTATGCACCAGAACACAGGTTTTACTTGTATAGCATTCATTTCGCAAAATGTGTGCATCCAGTGCTCGCTGAGTTTGGTCAACCAAGCATGTCCTAGGTAACGAACTAGAGTTTCTCTGCAGCTTTGCTCAGCTGGATACATGTACTCCATGTTGTTGATAATTTTTTTGTCTGAATAGTAAAAGATGATGATAGCCAACCCAGTTAGCAAAATTAGCAGAAATCCTCCAAAAGGCTGGAGAGCAGAAAATGGGAATATTGCTTTAAATCCAGTCACCAGACTAGATCCAATGTTCTTAAAAAGGTGCACAACACCCTTTGTTACAGATTGATTTAATATCATTTGCACAATATCTGCCAAATGCGTCTGGTACTGCATGTGTAACAGCCTCTGAATTTCTGGAGCAGTTCTGGCTGTCTGCAGATTATAAACTTCAACCGCAGAAGTGACAGAGACTTTTTTGTAGCAAAACATACAATAGTTTGTTTAAATCGCCAAAAAGTAGATTTTATACTTATGCTAAGAGATGTTCCTAATGATATTTTTAGGCGGAGGCTACAAGGGCCTCCCACAACACTATTGTTTCTGAAACCATCATCAGGTACGGCTGGCCCGGTTTCAACCCACAGCAAATAACATTTGTTATAAGTAAATGGGAGCAGTTATGCAGTAGTTCATGATGTGGGGGAATAAAGGCAAGGGGGGAAACAGATAAAACACAACTTAACCCTGGCATCAAAGCGCTACACATTCCGTACAATGACATGGCGTCACGTAAGAGGGAGTGTTCAAGGGGATTTCGACAACTTGCCGTACTGATATACACAGGGTCGTCTTCATTTTCGTTTAAACAGATGTGTGAAAAAGGAAGTTTACATGAATAGAACAATTGGGAATTGTGCATGGTCTCATACCAACCAACTGATTTATATTTTTGACAAACACACAAGATGATGGACGGAATGTTGCACATTGGCAAACATTCACCCCCAGTCACAGATCTGGGTTTAATCCATCATTATTTTGCTTCACCATGCCATCCCAGTTCAGACATAGCCATATGCAAATCAGTCTTGACCCTGTGCCTCATGGGAACAGTCCAGACCGAACTGCCAAGCCATATCTTCCCTGGACCGGAATCAAGCATCCTAGGACGGTTCGGACTTTCAGCCCTCATCAGCCAGGATAGCTTGACTCCAGTGGCGTAGTGAACACGGGACCCACGTCTGGGCATACCCTTCCCACTTAGGGCGAAATGCAAAACACACAAGATGATGGACGGAATGTTGCACATTGGCAAACATTCACCCCCAGTCACAGATCTGGGTTTAATCCATCGTTATTTTGCTTCACCACGCCACCCCAGTTCAGACATAGCCATATGCAAATCAGTCTTGACCCTGTGCCTCATGGGAACAGTCCAGACCGAACTGCCAAGCCATGTCTTCCTGGACCGGAATCAAGCATCCTAGGACCGGTTTGGACTTTCAGCCCTCATCAGCCAGGATAGCTTGACTCCAGTGGCGTAGTGAGCACGGGACCCACGTCTGGGCATGCCCTTCCCCTAGGGCGAAATGCAAAACACACAAGATGATGGAAGGAATGTTGCACATTGGCAAACATTCACCCCCAGTCACAGATCTGGGTTTAATCCATCGTTATTTTGCTTCACCACGCCACCCCAGTTCAGACATAGCCATATGCAAATCAGTCTTGACCCCTGTGCCTCATGGGAACAGTCCAGACTGAACTGCCAAGCCATGTCTTCCCTGGACCGGAATCAAGCATCCTAGGACCGGTTTCGGGCTTTCAGCCCTCATCAGCCAGGATAGCTTGACTCCAGTGGCGTAGTGAGCACGGGACCCACGTCTGGGCATACCCTTCCCACTTAGGGCGAAATGCAAAACACACAAGATGATGGACGGAATGTTGCACATTGGCAAACATTCACCCCCAGTCACAGATCTGGGTTTAATCCATCGTTATTTTGCTTCACCACGCCACCCCAGTTCAGACATAGCCATATGCAAATCAGTCTTGACCCTGTGCCTCATGGGAATAGTCCAGACCGAACTGCCAAGCCATGTCTTCCCTGGACCGGAATCAAGCATCCTAGGACCGGTTTCAGGCTATCAGCCTTCATCAGCCAGGATAGCTTGACTCCAGTGGCGTAGTGAGCACGGGACCCACGTCTGGCACAGGGTCAAGACTGATTTGCATATGGCTATGTCTGAACTGGGGTGGCGTGGTGAAGCAAAATAACGATGGATTAAACCCAGATCTGTGACTGGGAGTGAATGTTTGCCAATGTGCAGCATTCCGTCCATCATCTTGTGTGTTTTGCATTTACGCCCTAAGTGGGAAGGGTATGCCCAGACGTGGGTCCCGTGCTCACTACGCCACTGGAGTCAAGCTATCCTGGCTGATGAGGGCTGAAAGCCGAAACCGGTCCTAGGATGCTTGATTCCGGTCCAGGGAAGACATGGCTTGGCAGTCCGGTCTGGACTGTTCCCATGAGGCACAGGGTCCAGACTGATTTGCATATGGCTATGTCTGAACTGGAGTGGCGTGGTGAAGCAAAATAACGATGGATTAAACCCAGATCTGTGACTGGGAGTGAATGTTTGCCAATGTGCAACATTCCGTCCGTCATCTTGTGTGTTTTGCATTTCGCCCTAAGTGGGAAGGGTATGCCCAGACGTGGGTCCGTGCTCACTACGCCACTGGAGTCAAGCTATCCTGGCTGATGAGGGCTGAAAGCCCGAAACCGGTCCTAAGATGCTTGATTCCGGTCCAGGGAAGACATGGCTTGGCAGTTCGGTCTGGACTGTTCCCATGAGGCACAGGGTCCAGACTGATTTGCATATGGCTATGTCTGAACTGGGGTGGCGATGAAGCAAAATAACGATGGATTAAACCCAGATCTGTGACTGGGGGTGAATGTTTGCCAATGTGCAACATTCCGTCCGTCATCTTGTGTGTTTTGCATTTCGCCCTAAGTGGGAGGGGTATGCCCAGACGTGGGTCCCGTGCTCACTACGCCACTGGAGTCAAGCTATCCTGGCTGATGAGGGCTGAAAGCCCGAAGCCGGTCCTAGGATGCCTGATTCCGGTCCAGGGAAGACATGGCTTGGCAGTTCGGTCTGGACTGTTCCCATGAGGCACAGGGTCAAGACTGATTTGCATATGGCTATGTCTGAACTGGGGTGGCGTGGTGAAGCAAAATAACGATGGATTAAACCCAGATCTGTGACTGGGGGTGAATGTTTGCCAATGTGCAACATTCCGTCCGTCATCTTGTGTGTTTTGCATTTCGCCCTAAGTGGGAAGGGTATGCCCAGACGTGGATCCCGTGCTCACTACGCCACTGGAGTCAAGCTATCCTGGCTGATGAGGGCTGAAAGCCCGAAGCCGGTCCTAGGATGCTTGATTCCGGTCCAGGGAAGACATGGCTTGGCAGTTCGGTCTGGACTGTTCCCATGAGGCACAGGGTCCAGACTGATTTGCATATGGCTATGTCTGAACTGGGGTGGCGTGGTGAAGCAAAATAACGATGGATTAAACCCAGATCTGTGACTGGGGGTGAATGTTTGCCAATGTGCAACATTCCGTCCGTCATCTTGTGTGTTTTGCATTTCGCCCTAAGTGGGAAGGGTATGCCCAGACGTGGGTCCCGTGCTCACCACGCCACTGGAGTCAAGCTATCCTGGCTGATGAGGGCTGAAAGCCCGAAACCGGTCCTAGGATGCTTGATTCCGGTCCAGGGAAGACATGGCTTGGCAGTTCGGTCTGGACTGTTCCCATGAGGCACAGGGTCCAGACTGATTTGCATATGGCTATGTCTGAACTGGGGTGGCGTGGTGAAGCAAAATAACGATGGATTAAACCCTGATCTGTGACTAGGGGTGAATGTTTGCCAATGTGCAACATTCCGTCCGTCAACTTGTGTGTTTTGCATTTCGCCCTAAGTGGGAAGGGTATGCCCAGACGTGGGTCCCGTGCTCACTACGCCACTGGAGTCAAGCTATCCTGGCTGATGAGGGCTGAAAGCCCGAAACCGGTCCTAGGATGCTTGATTCAGGTCCAGGGAAGACATGGCTTGGCAGTTCGGTCTGGACTGTTCCCATGAGGCACAGGGTCCAGACTGATTTGCATATGGCTATGTCTGAACTGGGGTGGCGTGGTGAAGCAAAATAACGATGGATTAAACCCAGATCTGTGACTGGGGGTGAATGTTTGCCAATGTGCAACATTCCATCCGTCATCTTGTGTGTTTTGCATTTCGCCCTAAGTGGGAAGGGTATGCCCAGACGTGGGTCCCGTGCTCACTACGCCACTGGAGTCAAGCTATCCTGGCTGATGAGGGCTGAAAGCCCGAAACCGGTCCTAGGATGCTTGATTCCGGTCCAGGGAAGACATGGCTTGGCAGTTCGGTCTGGACTGTTCCCATGAGGCACAGGGTCCAGACTGATTTGCATATGGCTATGTCTGAACTGGGGTGGCGTGGTGAAGCAAAATAACGATGGATTAAACCCAGATCTGTGACTGGGGGTGAATGTTTGCCAATGTGCAACATTCCGTCCGTCATCTTGTGTGTTTTGCATTTCGCCCTAAGTGGGAAGGGTATGCCCAGACGTGGGTCCCGTGCTCACTACGCCACTGGAGTCAAGCTATCCTGGCTGATGAGGGCTGAAAGCCCGAAACCGGTCCTAGGATGCTTGATTCCGGTCCAGGGTAGACATGGCTTGGCAGTTCGGTCTGGACTGTTCCCATGAGGCACAGGGTCCAGACTGATTTGCATATGGCTATGTCTGAACTGGGGTGGCGTGGTGAAGCAAAATAACGATGGATTAAACCCAGATCTGTGACTGGGGGTGAATGTTTGCCAATGTGCAGCATTCCGTCCATCATCTTGTGTGTTTTGCATTTCGCCCTAAGTGGGAAGGGTATGCCCAGACGTGGGTCCCGTGCTCACTACGCCACTGGAGTCAAGCTATCCTGGCTGATGAGGGCTGAAAGCCCGAAACCGGTCCTAGGATGCTTGATTCCGGTCCAGGGAAGACATGGCTTGGCAGTTCGGTCTGGACTGTTCCCATGAGGCACAGGGTCCAGACTGATTTGCATATGGCTATGTCTGAACTGGGGTGGCGTGGTGAAGCAAAATAACGATGGATTAAACCCAGATCTGTGACTGGGGGTGAATGTTTGCCAATGTGCAACATTCCGTCCGTCATCTTGTGTGTTTTGCATTTCGCCCTAAGTGGGAAGGGTATGCCCAGACGTGGGTCCCGTGCTCACTACGCCACTGGAGTCAAGCTATCCTGGCTGATGAGGGCTGAAAGCCCGAAACCGGTCCTAGGATGCTTGATTCCGGTCCAGGGAAGACATGGCTTGGCAGTTCGGTCTGGACTGTTCCCATGAGGCACAGGGTCCAGACTGATTTGCATATGGCTATGTCTGAACTGGGGTGGCGTGGTGAAGCAAAATAACGATGGATTAAACCCAGATCTGTGACTGGGGGTGAATGTTTGCCAATGTGCAACATTCCGTCCGTCATCTTGTGTGTTTTGCATTTCGCCCTAAGTGGGAAGGGTATGCCCAGACGTGGGTCCCGTGCTCACTACGCCACTGGAGTCAAGCTATCCTGGCTGATGAGGGCTGAAAGCCCGAAACCGGTCCTAGGATGCCTGATTCCGGTCCAGGGAAGACATGGCTTGGCAGTTCGGTCTGGACTGTTCCCATGAGGCACAGGGTCAAGACTGATTTGCATATGGCTATTTCTGAACTGGGGTGGCGTGGTGAAGCAAAATAACGATGGATTAAACCCAGATCTGTGACTGGGGGTGAATGTTTGCCAATGTGCAACATTCCGTCCGTCATCTTGTGTGTTTTGCATTTCGCCCTAAGTGGGAAGGGTATGCCCAGACGTGGATCCCGTGCTCACTACGCCACTGGAGTCAAGCTATCCTGGCTGATGAGGGCTGAAAGCCCGAAACCGGTCCTAGGATGCTTGATTCCGGTCCAGGGAAGACATGGCTTGGCAGTTCGGTCTGGACTGTTCCCATGAGGCACAGGGTCCAGACTGATTTGCATATGGCTATGTCTGAACTGGGGTGGCGTGGTGAAGCAAAATAACAATGGATTAAACCCAGATCTGTGACTGGGGGTGAATGTTTGCCAATGTGCAACATTCCGTCCGTCAACTTGTGTGTTTTGCATTTCGCCCTAAGTGGGAAGGGTATGCCCAGACGTGGGTCCCGTGCTCACTACGCCACTGGAGTCAAGCTATCCTGGCTGATGAGGGCTGAAAGCCCGAAACCGGTCCTAGGATGCTTGATTCCGGTCCAGGGAAGACATGGCTTGGCAGTTCGGTCTGGACTGTTCCCATGAGGCACAGGGTCCAGACTGATTTGCATATGGCTATGTCTGAACTGGGGTGGCGTGGTGAAGCAAAATAACGATGGATTAAACCCAGATCTGTGACTGGGGGTGAATGTTTGCCAATGTGCAACATTCCATCCGTCATCTTGTGTGTTTTGCATTTCGCCCTAAGTGGGAAGGGTATGCCCAGACGTGGGTCCCGTGCTCACTACGCCACTGGAGTCAAGCTATCCTGGCTGATGAGGGCTGAAAGCCCGAAACCGGTCCTAGGATGCTTGATTCCGGTCCAGGGAAGACATGGCTTGGCAGTTCGGTCTGGACTGTTCCCATGAGGCACAGGGTCCAGACTGATTTGGCATATGGCTATGTCTGAACTGGGGTGGCGTGGTGAAGCAAAATAACGATGGATTAAACCCAGATCTGTGACTGGGGGTGAATGTTTGCCAATGTGCAACATTCCGTCCGTCATCTTGTGTGTTTTGCATTTCGCCCTAAGTGGGAAGGGTATGCCCAGACGTGGGTCCCGTGCTCACTACGCCACTGGAGTCAAGCTATCCTGGCTGATGAGGGCTGAGAGCCCGAAACCGGTCCTAGGATGCTTGATTCCGGTCCAGGGTAGACATGGCTTGGCAGTTCGGTCTGGACTGTTCCCATGAGGCACAGGGTCCAGACTGATTTGCATATGGCTATGTCTGAACTGGGGTGGCGTGGTGAAGCAAAATAACGATGGATTAAACCCAGATCTGTGACTGGGGGTGAATGTTTGCCAATGTGCAACATTCCGTCCGTCATCTTGTGTGTTTTGCATTTCGCCCTAAGTGGGAAGGGTATGCCCAGACGTGGGTCCCGTGCTCACTACGCCACTGGAGTCAAGCTATCCTGGATGATGAGGGCTGAAAGCCCGAAACCGGTCCTAGGATGCTTGATTCCGGTCCAGGGAAGACATGGCTTGGCAGTTCGGTCTGGACTGTTCCAATGAGGCACTGGGTCCAGACTGATTTGCATATGGCTATGTCTGAACTGGGGTGGCGTGGTGAAGCAAAATAACGATGGATTAAACCCTGATCTGTGACTAGGGGTGAATGTTTGCCAATGTGCAACATTCAGTCCGTCAACTTGTGTGTTTTGCATTTCGCCCTAAGTGGGAAGGGTATGCCCAGACGTGGGTCCCGTGCTCACTACGCCACTGGAGTCAAGCTATCCTGGCTGATGAGGGCTGAAAGCCCGAAACCGGTCCTAGGATGCTTGATTCCGGTCCAGGGAAGACATGGCTTGGCAGTTCGGTCTGGACTGTTCCCATGAGGCACAGGGTCCAGACTGATTTGCATATGGCTATGTCTGAACTGCGGTGGCGTGGTGAAGCAAAATAACGATGGATTAAACCCAGATCTGTGACTGGGGGTGAATGTTTGCCAATGTGCAACATTCCATCCGTCATCTTGTGTGTTTTGCATTTCGCCCTAAGTGGGAAGGGAATGCCCAGACGTGGGTCCCGTGCTCACTACGCCACTGGAGTCAAGCTATCCTGGCTGATGAGGGCTGAAAGCCCGAAACCGGTCCTAGGATGCTTGATTCCGGTCCAGGGAAGACATGGCTTGGCAGTTCGGTCTGGACTGTTCCCATGAGGCACAGGGTCCAGACTGATTTGCATATGGCTATGTCTGAACTGGGGTGGCGTGGTGAAGCAAAATAACGATGGATTAAACCCAGATCTGTGACTGGGGGTGAATGTTTGCCAATGTGCAACATTCCGTCCGTCATCTTGTGTGTTTTGCATTTCGCCCTAAGTGGGAAGGGTATGCCCAGACGTGGGTCCCGTGCTCACTACGCCACTGGAGTCAAGCTATCCTGGCTGATGAGGGCTGAAAGCCCGAAACCGGTCCTAGGATGCTTGATTCCGGTCCAGGGTAGACATGGCTTGGCAGTTCGGTCTGGACTGTTCCCATGAGGCACAGGGTCCAGACTGATTTGCATATGGCTATGTCTGAACTGGGGTGGCGTGGTGAAGCAAAATAACGATGGATTAAACCCAGATCTGTGACTGGGGGTGAATGTTTGCCAATGTGCAACATTCCGTCCGTCATCTTGTGTGTTTTGCATTTCGCGGGATGTGGGAAGGGTGTGCCAAGACGTGGGTCCCGTGCTCACTACGCCACTGGAGTCAAGCTATCCTGGCTGATGAGGGCTGAAAGCCCGAAACCGGTCCTAGGATGCTTGATTCCGGTCCAGGGAAGACATGGCTTGGCAGTTCGGTCTGGACTGTTCCCATGAGGCACAGGGTCCAGATTGATTTGCATATGGCTATGTCTGAACTGGGGTGGCGTGGTGAAGCAAAATAACGATGGATTAAACCCAGATCTGTGACTGGGGGTGAATGTTTGCCAATGTGCAACATTCCGTCCGTCATCTTGTGTGTTTTGCCCTAAGTGGGAAGGGTATGCCCAGACGTGGGTCCCGTGCTCACTACGCCACTGGAGTCAAGCTATCCTGGCTGATGAGGGCTGAAAGCCCGAAACCGGTCCTAGGATGCTTGATTCCGGTCCAGGGAAGACATGGCTTGGCAGTTCGGTCTGGACTGTTCCAATGAGGCACTGGGTCCAGACTGATTTGCATATGGCTATGTCTGAACTGGGGTGGCGTGGTGAAGCAAAATAACGATGGATTAAACCCTGATCTGTGACTAGGGGTGAATGTTTGCCAATGTGCAACATTCCGTCCGTCATCTTGTGTGTTTTGCATTTCGCCCTAAGTGGGAAGGGTATGCCCAGACGTGGGTCCCGTGCTCTCTACGCCACTGGAGTCAAGCTATCCTGGCTGATGAGGGCTGAAAGCCCGAAACCGGTCCTAGGATGCTTGATTCCGGTCCAGGGAAGACATGGCTTGGCAGTTCGGTCTGGACTGTTCCCATGAGGCACAGGGTCCAGACTGATTTGCATATGGCTATGTCTGAACTAGGGTTGCGTGGTGAAGCAAAATAATGATGGTTTAAACCCAGATCTGTGACTGGGGGTGAATGTTTGCCAATGTGCAACATTCCGTCCGTCATCTTGTGTGTTTTGCATTTCGCCCTAAGTGGGAAGGGTATGCCCAGACGTGGGTCCCGTGCTCACTACGCCACTGGAGTCAAGCTATCCTGGCTGATGAGGGCTGAAAGCCCGAAACCGGTCCTAGGATGCTTGATTCCGGTCCAGGGAAGACATGGCTTGGCAGTTCGGTCTGGACTGTTCCCATGAGGCACAGGGTCAAGACTGATTTGCATATGGCTATGTCTGAACTGGGGTGGCGTGGTGAAGCAAAATAACGATGGATTAAACCCAGATCTGTGACTGAGGGTGAATGTTTGCCAATGTGCAACATTCCGTCCGTCATCTTGTGTGTTTTGCATTTCGCCCTAAGTGGGAAGGGTATGCCCAGACGTGGGTCCCGTGCTCACCACGCCACTGGAGTCAAGCTATCCTGGCTGATGAGGGCTGAAAGCCCGAAACCGGTCCTAGGATGCTTGATTCCGGTCCAGGGAAGACATGGCTTGGCAGTTCGGTCTGGACTGTTCCCATGAGGCACAGGGTCCAGACTGATTTGCATATGCCTATGTCTGAACTGGGGTGGCGTGGTGAAGCAAAATAACGATGGATTAAACCCAGATCTGTGACTGGGGGTGAATGTTTGCCAATGTGCAACATTCCGTCCGTCATCTTTTGTGTTTTGCATTTCGCCCTAAGTGGGTAGGGTATGCCCAGAAGTGGGTCCCGTGCTCACTACGCCACTGGAGTCAAGCTATCCTGGCTGATGAGGGCTGAAAGCCCGAAACCGGTCCTAGGATGCTTGATTCCGGTCCAGGGAAGACATGGCTTGGCAGTTCGGTCTGGACTGTTCCCATGAGGCACAGGGTCCAGACTGATTTGCATATGGCTATGTCTGAACTGGGAGTGGCGTGGTGAAGCAAAATAACGATGGATTAAACCCAGATCTGTGACTGGGGGTGAATGTTTGCCATGTGCAACATTCCGTCCGTCATCTTGTGTGTTTTGCATTTCGCCCTAAGTGGGAAGGGTATGCCCAGACGTGGGTCCCGTGCTCACTACGCCACTGGAGTCAAGCTATCCTGGCTGATGAGGGCTGAAAGCCCGAAACCGGTCCTAGGATGCTTGATTCCGGTCCAGGAAGACATGGCTTGGCAGTTCGGTCTGGACTGTTCCCATGAGGCACAGGGTCCAGACTGATTTGCATATGGCTATGTCTGAACTGGGGTGGCGTGGTGAAGCAAAATAACGATGGATTAAACCCAGATCTGTGACTGGGGGTGAATGTTTGCCAATGTGCAACATTCCGTCCGTCATCTTGTGTGTTTTGCATTTCGCCCTAAGTGGGAAGGGTATGCCCAGGCGTGGGTCCCGTGCTCACTACACCACTGGAGTCAAGCTATCCTGGCTGATGAGGGCTGAAAGCCCGAAACCGGTCCTAGGATGCTTGATTCCGGTCCAGGGAAGACATGGCTTGGCAGTTCGGTCTGGACTGTTCCCATGAGGCACAGGGTCCAGACTGATTTGCATATGGCTTTGTCTGAACTGGGGTGGCGTGGTGAAGCAAAATAACGATGGATTAAACCCTGATCTGTGACTAGGGGTGAATGTTTGCCAATGTGCAACATTCCGTCCGTCATCTTGTGTGTTTTGCATTTCGCCCTAAGTGGGAAGGGTATGCCCAGACGTGGGTCCCGTGCTCACTACGCCACTGGAGTCAAGCTATCCTGGCTGATGAGGGCTGAAAGCCCGAAACCGGTCCTAGGATGCTTGATTCCGGTCCAGGGAAGACATGGCTTGGCAGTTCGGTCTGGACTGTTCCCATGAGGCACAGGGTCCAGACTGATTTGCATATGGCTATGTCTGAACTGGGGTGGCGTGGTGAAGCAAAATAACGATGGATTAAACCCAGATCTGTGACTGGGGGTGAATGTTTGCCAATGTGCAACATTCCGTCCGTCATCTTGTGTGTTTTGCATTTCGCCCTAAGTGGGAAGGGTATGCCCAGACGTGGGTCCCGTGCTCACTACGCCACTGGAGTCAAGCTATCCTGGCTGATGAGGGCTGAAAGCCCGAAACCGGTCCTAGGATGCTTGATTCCGGTCCAGGGAAGACATGGCTTGGCAGTTCGGTCTGGACTGTTCACATGAGGCACAGGGTCCAGACTGATTTGCATATGGCTATGTCTGAACTGGGGTGGCGTGGTGAAGCAAAATAACGATGGATTAAACCCAGATCTGTGACTGGGGGTGAATGTTTGCCAATGTGCAACATTCCGTCCGTCATCTTGTGTGTTTTGCATTTCGCCCTAAGTGGGAACGGTATGCCCAGACGTGGGTCCCGTGCTCACTACGCCACTGGAGTCAAGCTATCCTGGCTGATGAGGGCTGAAAGCCCGAAACCGGTCCTAGGATGCTTGATTCCGGTCCAGGGAAGACATGGCTTGGCAGTTCGGTCTGGACTGTTCCCATGAGGCACAGGGTCCAGACTGATTTGCATATGGCTATGTCGGAACTGGGGTGGCGTGGTGAAGCAAAATAACGATGGATTAAACCCAGATCTGTGACTGGGGGTGAATGTTTGCCAATGTGCAACATTCCGTCCGTCATCTTGTGTGTTTTGCATTTCGCCCTAAGTGGGAAGGGTATGCCCAGACGTGGGTCCCGTGCTCACTGCGCCACTGGAGTCAAGCTATCCTGGCTGATGAGGGCTGAAAGCCCGAGGCCGGTCCTAGGATGCTTGATTCCGGTCCAGGGAAGACATGGCTTGGCAGTTCGGTCTGGACTGTTCCCATGAGGCACAGGGTCAAGACTGATTTGCATATGGCTATGTCTGAACTGGGGTGGCGTGGTGAAGCAAAATAACGATGGATTAAACCCAGATCTGTGACTGGGGGTGAATGTTTGCCAATGTGCAACATTCCGTCCGTCATCTTGTGTGTTTTGCATTTCGCCCTAAGTGGGAAGGGTATGCCCAGACGTGGATCCCGTGCTCACTATGCCACTGGAGTCAAGCTATCCTGGCTGATGAGGGCTGAAAGCCCGAAACCGGTCCTAGGATGCTTGATTCCGGTCCAGGGAAGACATGGCTTGGCAGTTCGGTCTGGACTGTTCCCATGAGGCACAGGGTCCAGACTGATTTGCATATGGCTATGTCTGAACTGGGGTGGCGTGGTGAAGCAAAATAACGATGGATTAAACCCAGATCTGTGACTGGGGGTGAATGTTTGCCAATGTGCAACATTCCGTCCGTCATCTTGTGTGTTTTGCATTTCGCCCTAAGTGGGAAGGGTATGCCCAGACGTGGGTCCCGTGCTCACCACGCCACTGGAGTCAAGCTATCCTGGCTGATGAGGGCTGAAAGCCCGAAGCCGGTCTTAGGATGCTTGATTCCGGTCCAGGGAAGACATGGCTTGGCAGTTCGGTCTGGACTGTTCCCATGAGGCACAGGGTCCAGACTGATTTGCATATGCCTATGTCTGAACTGGGGTGGCGTGGTGAAGCAAAATAACGATGGATTAAACCCAGATCTGTGACTGGGGGTGAATGTTTGCCAATGTGCAACATTCCGTCCGTCATCTTGTGTGTTTGCATTTCGCCCTAAGTGGGAAGGGTATGCCCAGACGTGGGTCCCGTGCTCACTACGCCACTGGAGTCAAGCTATCCTGGCTGATGAGGGCTGAAAGCCCGAAACCGGTCCTAGGATGCTTGATTCCTGGTCCAGGGAAGACATGGCTTGGCAGTTCGGTCTGGGCTGTTCCCATGAGGCACAGGGTCCAGACTGATTTGCATATGGCTATGTCTGAACTGGGGTGGCGTGGTGAAGCAAAATAATGATGGATTAAACCCAGATCTGTGACTGGGGGTGAATGTTTGCCAATGTGCAACATTCCGTCCGTCATCTTGTGTGTTTTGCATTTCGCCCTAAGTGGGAAGGGTATGCCCAGACGTGGGTCCCGTGCTCACTTCGCCACTGGAGTCAAGCTATCCTGGCTGATGAGGGCTGAAAGCCCGAAACCGGTCCTAGGATGCTTGATTCCGGTCCAGGGAAGACATGGCTTGGCAGTTCGGTCTGGACTGTTCCCATGAGGCACAGGGTCCAGACTGATTTGCATATGGCTATGTCTGAACTGGGGTGGCGTGGTGAAGCAAAATAACGATGGATTAAACCCAGATCTGTGACTGGGGGTGAATGTTTGCCAATGTGCAACATTCCGTCCGTCATCTTGTGTGTTTTGCATTTCGCCCTAAGTGGGAAGGGTATGCCCAGACGTGGGTCCCGTGCTCACTACGCCACTGGAGTCAAGCTATCCTGGCTGATGAGGGCTGAAAGCCCGAAACCGGTCCTAGGATGCTTGATTCCGGTCCAGGGAAGACATGGCTTGGCAGTTCGGTCTGGACTGTTCCCATGAGGCACAGGGTCCAGACTGATTTGCATATGGCTATGTCTGAACTGGGGTGGCGTGGTGAAGCAAAATAACGATGGATTAAACCCTGATCTGTGACTAGGGGTGAATGTTTGCCAATGTGCAACATTCCGTCCGTCATCTTGTGTGTTTTGCATTTCGCCCTAAGTGGGAAGGGTATGCCCAGACGTGGGTCCCGTGCTCACTACGCCACTGGAGTCAAGCTATCCTGGCTGATGAGGGCTGAAAGCCCGAAACCGGTCCTAGGATGCTTGATTCCGGTCCAGGAAGACATGGCTTGGCAGTTCGGTCTGGACTGTTCCCATGAGGCACAGGGTCCAGACTGATTTTCATATGGCTATGTCTGAACTGGGGTGGCGTGGTGAGCAAAATAACAATGGATTAAACCCAGATCTGTGACTGGGGGTGAATGTTTGCCAATGTGCAACATTCCGTCCGTCATCTTGTGTGTTTTGCATTTCGCCCTAAGTGGGAAGGGTATGCCCAGACGTGGGTCCCGTGCTCACTACGCCACTGGAGTCAAGCTATCCTGGCTGATGAGGGCTGAAAGCCCGAAACCGGTCCTAGGATGCTTGATTCCGGTCCAGGGAAGACATGGCTTGGCAGTTCGGTCTGGACTGTTCCCATGAGGCACAGGGTCCAGACTGATTTGCATATGGCTATGTCTGAACTGGGGTGGCGTGGTGAAGCAAAATAACGATGGATTAAACCCAGATCTGTGACTGGGGGTGAATGTTTGCCAATGTGCAACATTCCGTCCGTCATCTTGTGTGTTTTGCATTTCGCCCTAAGTGGGAAGGGTATGCCCAGACGTGGGTCCCGTGCTCACTACGCCACTGGAGTCAAGCTATCCTGGCTGATGAGGGCTGAAAGCCCGAACCCGGTCCTAGGATGCTTGATTCCGGTCCAGGGAAGACATGGCTTGGCAGTTCGGTCTGGGCTGTTCCCATGAGGCACAGGGTCCAGACTGATTTGCATATGGCTATGTCTGAACTGGGGTGGCGTGGTGAAGCAAAATAACGATGGATTAAACCCAGATCTGTGACTGGGGGTGAATGTTTGCCAATGTGCAACATTCCGTCCGTCATCTTGTGTGTTTTGCATTTCGCCCTAAGTGGGAAGGGGTATGCCCAGACGTGGGTCCCGTGCTCACCACGCCACTGGAGTCAAGCTATCCTGGCTGATGAGGGCTGAAAGCCCGAAACCGGTCCTAGGATGCTTGATTCCGGTCCAGGAAGACATGGCTTGGCAGTTCGGTCTGGACTGTTCCCATGAGTCACAGGGACCAGACTGATTTGCATATGCCTATGTCTGAACTGGGGTGGCGTGGTGAAGCAAAATAACGATGGATTAAACCCAGATCTGTGACTGGGGGTGAATGTTTGCCAATGTGCAACATTCCGTCCGTCATCTTGTGTGTTTTGCATTTCGCCTTAAGTGGGAAGGGTATGCCCAGACGTGGGTCCCGTGCTCACTACGCCACTGGAGTCAAGCTATCCTGGCTGATGAGGGCTGAAAGCCCGAAACCGGTCCTAGGATGCTTGATTCCGGTCCAGGGAAGACATGGCTTGGCAGTTCGGTCTGGACTGTTCCCATGAGGCACAGGGTCCAGACTGATTTGCATATGGCTATGTCTGAACTGGGGTGGCGTGGTGAAGCAAAATAACGATGGATTAAACCCAGATCTGTGACTGGGGGTGAATGTTTGCCAATGTGCAACATTCCGTCCGTCATCTTGTGTGTTTTGCATTTCGCCCTAAGTGGGAAGGGTATGCCCAGACGTGGGTCCCGTGCTCACTACGCCACTGGAGGCAAGCTATCCTGGCTGATAAGGGCTGAAAGCCCGAAACCGGTCCTAGGATGCTTGATTCCGGTCCAGGGAAGACATGGCTTGGCAGTTCGGTCTGGACTGTTCCCATGAGGCACAGGGTCCAGACTGATTTTCATATGGCTATGTCTGAACTGGGGTGGCGTGGTGAAGCAAAATAACGATGGATTAAACCCAGATCTGTGACTGGGGGTGAATGTTTGCCAATGTGCAACATTCAGTCCGTCATCTTGTGTGTTTTGCATTTCGCCCTAAGTGGGAAGGGTATGCCCAGACGTGGGTCCCGTGCTCACTACGCCACTGGAGTCAAGCTATCCTGGCTGATGAGGGCTGAAAGCCCGAAACCGGTCCTAGGATGCTTGATTCCGGTCCAGGGAAGACATGGCTTGGCAGTTCGGTCTGGACTGTTCCCATGAGGCACAGGGTCCAGACTGATTTTCATATGGCTATGTCTGAACTGGGGTGGCGTGGTGAAGCAAAATAACAATGGATTAAACCCAGATCTGTGACTGGGGGTGAATGTTTGCCAATGTGCAACATTCCGTCCGTCATCTTGTGTGTTTTGCATTTCGCCCTAAGTGGGAAGGGTATGCCCAGACGTGGGTCCCGTGCTCACTACGCCACTGGAGTCAAGCTATCCTGGCTGATGAGGGCTGAAAGCCCGAAACCGGTCCTAGGATGCTTGATTCCGGTCCAGGGAAGACATGGCTTGGCAGTTCGGTCTGGACTGTTCCCATGAGGCACAGGGTCCAGACTGATTTGCATATGGCTATGTCTGAACTGGGGTGGCGTGGTGAAGCAAAATAACGATGGATTAAACCCAGATCTGTGACTGGGGGTGAATGTTTGCCAATGTGCAACATTCCGTCCGTCATCTTGTGTGTTTTGCATTTCGCCCTAAGTGGGAAGGGTATGCCCAGACGTGGGTCCCGTGCTCACTACGCCACTGGAGTCAAGCTATCCTTGCTGATGAGGGCTGAAAGCCCGAACCCGGTCCTAGGATGCTTGATTCCGGTCCAGGGAAGACATGGCTTGGCAGTTCGGTCTGGGCTGTTCCCATGAGGCACAGGGTCCAGACTGATTTGCATATGGCTATGTCTGAACTGGGGTGGCGTGGTGAAGCAAAATAACGATGGATTAAACCCAGATCTGTGACTGGGGGTGAATGTTTGCCAATGTGCAACATTCCGTCCGTCATCTTGTGTGTTTTGCATTTCGCCCTAAGTGGGAAGGGTATGCCCAGACGTGGGTCCCGTGCTCACCACGCCACTGGAGTCAAGCTATCCTGGCTGATGAGGGCTGAAAGCCCGAAACCGGTCCTAGGATGCTTGATTCCGGTCCAGGGAAGACATGGCTTGGCAGTTCGGTCTGGACTGTTCCCATGAGTCACAGGGACCAGACTGATTTGCATATGCCTATGTCTGAACTGGGGTGGCGTGGTGAAGCAAAATAACGATGGATTAAACCCAGATCTGTGACTGGGGGTGAATGTTTGCCAATGTGCAACATTCCGTCCGTCATCTTGTGTGTTTTGCATTTCGCCTTAAGTGGGAAGGGTATGCCCAGACGTGGGTCCCGTGCTCACTACGCCACTGGAGTCAAGCTATCCTGGCTGATGAGGGCTGAAAGCCCGAAACCGGTCCTAGGATGCTTGATTCCGGTCCAGGGAAGACATGGCTTGGCAGTTCGGTCTGGACTGTTCCCATGAGGCACAGGGTCCAGACTGATTTGCATATGGCTATGTCTGAACTGGGGTGGCGTGGTGAAGCAAAATAACGATGGATTAAACCCAGATCTGTGACTGGGGGTGAATGTTTGCCAATGTGCAACATTCCGTCCGTCATCTTGTGTGTTTTGCATTTCGCCCTAAGTGGGAAGGGTATGCCCAGACGTGGGTCCCGTGCTCACTACGCCACTGGAGGCAAGCTATCCTGGCTGATAAGGGCTGAAAGCCCGAAACCGGTCCTAGGATGCTTGATTCCGGTCCAGGGAAGACATGGCTTGGCAGTTCGGTCTGGACTGTTCCCATGAGGCACAGGGTCCAGACTGATTTGCATATGGCTATGTCTGAACTGGGGTGGCGTGGTGAAGCAAAATAACGATGGATTAAACCCAGATCTGTGACTGGGGGTGAATGTTTGCCAATGTGCAACATTCAGTCCGTCATCTTGTGTGTTTTGCATTTCGCCCTAAGTGGGAAGGGTATGCCCAGACGTGGGTCCCGTGCTCACTACGCCACTGGAGTCAAGCTATCCTGGCTGATGAGGGCTGAAAGCCCGAAACCGGTCCTAGGATGCTTGATTCCGGTCCAGGGAAGACATGGCTTGGCAGTTCGGTCTGGACTGTTCCCATGAGGCACAGGGTCCAGACTGATTTGCATATGGCTATGTCTGAACTGGGGTGGCGTGGTGAAGCAAAATAACGATGGATTAAACCCTGATCTGTGACTAGGGGTGAATGTTTGCCAATGTGCAACATTCCGTCCGTCATCTTGTGTGTTTTGCATTTCGCCCTAAGTGGGAAGGGTATGCCCAGACGTGGGTCCCGTGCTCACTACGCCACTGGAGTCAAGCTATCCTGGCTGATGAGGGCTGAAAGCCCGAAACCGGTCCTAGGATGCTTGATTCCGGTCCAGGGAAGACATGGCTTGGCAGTTCGGTCTGGACAGTTCCCATGAGGCACAGGGTCCAGACTGATTTGCATATGGCTATGTCTGAACTGGGGTGGCGTGGTGAAGCAAAATAACGATGGATTAAACCCAGATCTGTGACTGGGGGTGAATGTTTGCCAATGTGCAACATTCCGTCCGTCATCTTGTGTGTTTTGCATTTCGCCCTAAGTGGGAAGGGTATGCCCAGACGTGGGTCCCGTGCTCACTACGCCACTGGAGTCAAGCTATCCTGGCTGATGAGGGCTGAAAGCCCGAAACCGGTCCTAGGATGCTTGATTCCGGTCCAGGGAAGAAATGGCTTGGCAGTTCGGTCTGGACTGTTCCCATGAGGCACAGGGTCCAGACTGATTTGCATATGGCTATGTCTGAACTGGGGTGGCGTGGTGAAGCAAAATAACGATGGATTAAACCCAGATCTGTGACTGGGGGTGAATGTTTGCCAATGTGCAACATTCCGTCCGTCATCTTGTGTGTTTTGCATTTCGCTCTAAGTGGGAAGGGTATGCCCAGACGTGGGTCCCGTGCTCACTACGCCACTGGAGTCAAGCTATCCTGGCTGATGAGGGCTGAAAGCCCGAAACCGGTCCTAGGATGCTTGATTCCGGTCCAGGAAGACATGGCTTGGCAGTTCGGTCTGGACTGTTCCCATGAGGCACAGGGTCCAGACTGATTTGCATATGGCTATGTCTGAACTGGGGTGGCGTGGTGAAGCAAAATAACGATGGATTAAACCCAGATCTGTGACTGGGGGTGAATGTTTGCCAATGTGCAACATTCCGTCCGTCATCTTGTGTGTTTTGCATTTCGCCCTAAGTGGGAAGGGTATGCCCAGACGTGGGTCCCGTGCTCACTACGCCACTGGAGTCAAGCTATCCTGGCTGATGAGGGCTGAAAGCCCGAAACCGGTCCTAGGATGCTTGATTCCGGTCCAGGGAAGACATGGCTTGGCAGTTCGGTCTGGACTGTTCCCATGAGGCACAGGGTCAAGACTGATTTGCATACGGCTATGTCTGAACTGGGGTGGCGTGGTGAAGCAAAATAATCGATGGATTAAACCCAGATCTGTGACTGGGGGTGAATGTTTGCCAATGTGCAACATTCCGTCCGTCATCTTGTGTGTTTTGCATTTCGCCTAAGTGGGAAGGGTATGCCCAGACGTGGATCCCGTGCTCACTACGCCACTGGAGTCAAGCTATCCTGGCTGATGAGGGCTGAAAGCCCGAAACCGGTCCTAGGATGCTTGATTCCGGTCCAGGGAAGACATGGCTTGGCAGTTCGGTCTGGACTGTTCCCATGAGGCACAGGGTCCAGACTGATTTGCATATGGCTATGTCTGAACTGGGGTGGCGTGGTGAAGCAAAATAACGATGGATTAAACCCAGATCTGTGACTGGGGGTGAATGTTTGCCAATGTGCAACATTCCGTCCGTCATCTTGTGTGTTTTGCATTTCGCCCTAAGTGGGAAGGGTATGCCCAGACGTGGGTCCCGTGCTCACCACGCCACTGGAGTCAAGCTATCCTGGCTGATGAGGGCTGAAAGCCCGAAACCGGTCCTAGGATGCTTGATTCCGGTCCAGGGAAGACTTGGCTTGGCAGTTCGGTCTGGACTGTTCCCATGAAGCACAGGGTCCAGACTGATTTGCATATGCCTAAGTCTGAACTGGGGTGGCGTGGTGAAGCAAAATAACGATGGATTAAACCCAGATCTGTGACTGGGGGTGAATGTTTGCCAATGTGCAACATTCCGTCCGTCATCTTGTGTGTTTTGCATCTCGCCCTAAGTGGAAAGGGTATGCCCAGACGTGGGTCCCGTGCTCACTACGCCACTGGAGTCAAGCTATCCTGGCTGATGAGGGCTGAAAGCCCAAAACCGGTCCTAGGATGCTTGATTCCGGTCCAGGGAAGACATGGCTTGGCAGTTCGGTCTGGACTGTTCCCATGAGGCACAGGGTCCAGACTGATTTGCATATGGCTATGTCTGAACTGGGGTGGCGTGGTGAAGCAAAATAGCGATGGATTAAACCCAGATCTGTGACTGGGGGTGAATGTTTGCCAATGTGCAGCATTCCGTCCGTCATCTTGTGTGTTTTGCATTTCGCCCTAAGTGGGAAGGGTATGCCCAGACGTGGGTCCCGTGCTCACTACGCCACTGGAGTCAAGCTATCCTGGCTGATGAGGGCTGAAAGCCCGAAACCGGTCCTAGGATGCTTGATTCCGGTCCAGGGAAGACATGGCTTGGCAGTTCGGTCTGGACTGTTCCCATGAGGCACAGGGTCCAGACTGATTTGCATATGGCTATGTCTGAACTGGGGTGGCGTGGTGAAGCAAAATAACGATGGATTAAACCCAGATCTGTGACTGGGGGTGAATGTTTGCCAATGTGCAACATTCCGTCCGTCATCTTGTGTGTTTTGCATTTCGCCCTAAGTGGGAAGGGTATGCCCAGACGTGGGTCCCGTGCTCACTACGCCACTGGAGTCAAGCTATCCTGGCTGATGAGGGCTGAAAGCCCGAAACCGGTCCTAGGATGCTTGATTCCGGTCCAGGGAAGACATGGCTTGGCAGTTCGGTCTGGACTGTTCCCATGAGGCACAGGGTCAAGACTGATTTGCATATGGCTATGTCTGAACTGGGGTGGCGTGGTGAAGCAAAATAACGATGGATTAAACCCAGATCTGTGACTGGGGGTGAATGTTTGCCAATGTGCAACATTCCGTCCGTCATCTTGTGTGTTTTGCATTTCGCCCTAAGTGGGAAGGGTATGCCCAGACGTGGATCCCATGCTCACTACGCCACTGGAGTCAAGCTATCCTGGCTGATGAGGGCTGAAAGCCCGAAACCGGTCCTAGGATGCTTGATTCCGGTCCAGGGAAGACATGGCTTGGCAGTTCGGTCTGGACTGTTCCCATGAGGCACAGGGTCCAGACTGATTTGCATATGGCTATGTCTGAACTGGGGTGGCGTGGTGAAGCAAAATAACGATGGATTAAACCCAGATCTGTGACTGGGGGTGAATGTTTGCCAATGTGCAGCATTCCGTCCGTCATCTTGTGTGTTTTGCATTTCGCCCTAAGTGGGAAGGGTATGCCCAGACGTGGGTCCCGTGCTCACCACGCCACTGGAGTCAAGCTATCCTGGCTGATGAGGGCTGAAAGCCCGAAACCGGTCCTAGGATGCTTGATTCCGGTCCAGGGAAGACATGGCTTGGCAGTTCGGTCTGGACTGTTCCCATGAGGCACAGGGTCCAGACTGATTTGCATATGCCTATGTCTGAACTGGGGTGGCGTGGTGAAGCAAAATAACGATGGATAAAACCCAGATCTGTGACTGGGGGTGAATGTTTGCCAATGTGCAACATTCCGTCCGTCATCTTGTGTGTTTTGCATCTCGCCCTAAGTGGGAAGGGTATGCCCAGACGTGGGTCCCGTGCTCACTACGCCACTGGAGTCAAGCTATCCTGGCTGATGAGGGCTGAAAGCCCAAAACCGGTCCTAGGATGCTTGATTCCGGTCCAGGGAAGACATGGCTTGGCAGTTCGGTCTGGACTGTTCCCATGAGGCACAGGGTCCAGACTGATTTGCATATGGCTATGTCTGAACTGGGGTGGCGTGGTGAAGCAAAATAACGATGGATTAAACCCAGATCTGTGACTGGGGGTGAATGTTTGCCAATGTGCAACATTCCGTCCGTCATCTTGTGTGTTTTGCATTTCGCCCTAAGTGGGAAGGGTATGCCCAGACGTGGGTCCCGTGCTCACTACGCCACTGGAGTCAAGCTATCCTGGCTGATGAGGGCTGAAAGCCCGAAACCGGTCCTAGGATGCTTGATTCCGGTCCAGGGAAGACATGGCTTGCAGTTCGGTCTGGACTGTTCCCATGAGGCACAGGGTCCAGACTGATTTGCATATGGCTATGTCTGAACTGGGGTGGCGTGGTGAAGCAAAATAACGATGGATTAAACCCAGATCTGTGACTGGGGGTGATTGTTTGCCAATGTGCAACATTCCGTCCGTCATCTTCTGTGTTTTGCATTTCGCCCTAAGTGGGAAGGGTATGCCCAGACGTGGGTCCCGTGCTCACTACGCCACTGGAGTCAAGCTATCCTGGCTGATGAGGGCTGAAAGCCCGAAACCGGTCCTAGGATGCTTGATTCCGGTCCAGGGAAGACATGGCTTGGCAGTTCGGTCTGGACTGTTCCCAGGAGGCACAGGGTCCAGACTGATTTGCATATGGCTATGTCTGAACTGGGGTGGCGTGGTGAAGCAAAATAACGATGGATTAAACCCAGATCTGTGACTGGGGGTGAATGTTTGCCAATGTGCAACATTCCGTCCGTCATCTTGTGTGTTTTGCATTTCGCCCTAAGTGGGAAGGGTATGCCCAGACGTGGGTCCCGTGCTCACTACGCCACTGGAGTCAAGCTATCCTGGCTGATGAGGGCTGAAAGCCCGAAACCGGTCCTAGGATGCTTGATTCCGGTCCAGGGAAGACATGGCTTGGCAGTTCGGTCTGGACTGTTCCCATGAGGCACAGGGTCCAGACTGATTTGCATATGGCTATGTCTGAACTGGGGTGGCGTGGTGAAGCAAAATAACGATGGATTAAACCCAGATCTGTGACTGGGGGTGAATGTTTGCCAATGTGCAACATTCCGTCCGTCATCTTGTGTGTTTTGCATTTCGCCCTAAGTGGGAAGGGTATGCCCAGACGTGGGTCCCGTGCTCACTACGCCACTGGAGTCAAGCTATCCTGGCTGATGAGGGCTGAAAGCCCGAAACCGGTCCTAGGATGCTTGATTCCGGTCCAGGGAAGACATGGCTTGGCAGTTCGGTCTGGACTGTTCCCATGAGGCACAGGGTCCAGACTGATTTGCATATGGCTATGTCTGAACTGGGGTGGCGTGGTGAAGCAAAATAACGATGGATTAAACCCAGATCTGTGACTGGGGGTGAATGTTTGCCAATGTGCAACATTCCGTCCGTCATCTTGTGTGTTTTGCATTTCGCCCTAAGTGGGAAGGGTATGCCCAGACGTGGGTCCCATGCTCACTACGCCACTGGAGTCAAGCTATCCTGGCTGATGAGGGCTGAAAGCCCAAAACCGGTCTAGGATGCTTGATTCCGGTCCAGGGAAGACATGGCTTGGCAGTTCTGTCTGGACTGTTCCCATGAGGCACAGGGTCCAGACTGATTTGCATATGGCTATGTCTGAACTGGGGTGGCGTGGTGAAGCAAAATAACGATGGATTAAACCCAGATCTGTGACTGGGGGTGAATGTTTGCCAATGTGCAGCATTCCGTCCGTCATCTTGTGTGTTTTGCATCTCGCCCTAAGTGGGAAGGGTATGCCCAGACGTGGGTCCCGTGCTCACTACGCCACTGGAGTCAAGCTATCCTGGCTGATGAGGGCTGAAAGCCCAAAACCGGTCCTAGGATGCTTGATTCCGGTCCAGGGAAGACATGGCTTGGCAGTTCGGTCTGGACTGTTCCCATGAGGCACAGGGTCCAGACTGATTTGCATATGGCTATGTCTGAACTGGGGTGGCGTGGTGAAGCAAAATAACGATGGATTAAACCCAGATCTGTGACTGGGGGTGAATGTTTGCCAATGTGCAACATTCCGTCCGTCATCTTGTGTGTTTTGCATTTCGCCCTAAGTGGGAAGGGTATGCCCAGACGTGGGTCCCGTGCTCACTACGCCACTGGAGTCAAGCTATCCTGGCTGATGAGGGCTGAAAGCCCGAAACCGGTCCTAGGATGCTTGATTCCGGTCCAGGGAAGACATGGCTTGCAGTTCGGTCTGGACTGTTCCCATGAGGCACAGGGTCCAGACTGATTTGCATATGGCTATGTCTGAACTGGGAGTGGCGTGGTGAAGCAAAATAACGATGGATTAAACCCAGATCTGTGACTGGGGGTGAATGTTTGCCAATGTGCAACATTCCGTCCGTCATCTTGTGTGTTTTGCATTTCGCCCTAAGTGGGAAGGGTATGCCCAGACGTTGGTCCCGTGCTCACTACGCCACTGGAGTCAAGCTATCCTGGCTGATGAGGGCTGAAAGCCCGAAACCGGTCCTAGGATGCTTGATTCCGGTCCAGGGAAGACATGGCTTGGCAGTTCGGTCTGGACTGTTCCCAGGAGGCACAGGGTCCAGACTGATTTGCATATGGCTATGTCTGAACTGGGGTGGCGTGGTGAAGCAAAATAACGATGGATTAAACCCAGATCTGTGACTGGGGGTGAATGTTTGCCAATGTGCAACATTCCGTCCGTCATCTTGTGTGTTTTGCATTTCGCCCTAAGTGGGAAGGGTATGCCCAGACGTGGGTCCCATGCTCACTACGCCACTGGAGTCAAGCTATCCTGGCTGATGAGGGCTGAAAGCCCAAAACCGGTCCTAGGATGCTTGATTCCGGTCCAGGGAAGACATGGCTTGGCAGTTCGGTCTGGACTGTTCCCATGAGGCACAGGGTCCAGACTGATTTGCATATGGCTATGTCTGAACTGGGGTGGCGTGGTGAAGCAAAATAACGATGGATTAAACCCAGATCTGTGACTGGGGGTGAATGTTTGCCAATGTGCAGCATTCCGTCCGTCATCTTGTGTGTTTTGCATTTCGCCCTAAGTGGGAAGGGTATGCCCAGACGTGGGTCCCGTGCTCACTACGCCACTGGAGTCAAGCTATCCTGGCTGATGAGGGCTGAAAGCCCGAAACCGGTCCTAGGATGCTTGATTCCGGTCCAGGGAAGACATGGCTTGGCAGTTCGGTCTGGACTGTTCCCATGAGGCACAGGGTCCAGACTGATTTGCATATGGCTATGTCTGAACTGGGGTGGCGTGGTGAAGCAAAATAACGATGGATTAAACCCAGATCTGTGACTGGGGGTGAATGTTTGCCAATGTGCAACATTCCGTCCGTCATCTTGTGTGTTTTGCATTTCGCCCTAAGTGGGAAGGGTATGCCCAGACGTGGGTCCCGTGCTCACTACGCCACTGGAGTCAAGCTATCCTGGCTGATGAGGGCTGAAAGCCCGAAACCGGTCCTAGGATGCTTGATTCGGTCCAGGGAAGACATGGCTTGGCAGTTCGGTCTGGACTGTTCCCATGAGGCACAGGGTCCAGACTGATTTGCATATGGCTATGTCTGAACTGGGGTGGCGTGGTGAAGCAAAATAACGATGGATTAAACCCAGATCTGTGACTGGGGGTGAATGTTTGCCAATGTGCAACATTCCGTCCGTCAACTTGTGTGTTTTGCATTTCGCCCTAAGTGGGAAGGGTATGCCCAGATGTGGGTCCCGTGCTCACTACGCCACTGGAGTCAAGCTATCCTGGCTGATGAGGGCTGAAAGCCCGAAACCGGTCCTAGGATGCTTGATTCCGGTCCAGGGAAGACATGGCTTGGCAGTTCGGTCTGGACTGTTCCCATGAGGCACAGGGTCCAGACTGATTTGCATATGGCTATGTCTGAACTGGGGTGGCGTGGTGAAGCAAAATAATGATGGATTAAACCCAGATCTGTGACTGGGGGTGAATGTTTGCCAATGTGCAACATTCCGTCCGTCATCTTGTGTGTTTTGCATTTCACCCTAAGTGGGAAGGGTATGCCCAGACGTGGGTCCCGTGCTCACTACGCCACTGGAGTCAAGCTATCCTGGCTGATGAGGGCTGAAAGCCCGAAACCGGTCCTAGGATGCTTGATTCCGGTCCAGGGAAGACATGGCTTGGCAGTTCGGTCTGGACTGTTCCCATGAGGCACAGGGTCCAGACTGATTTGCATATGGCTATGTCTGAACTGGGGGTGGCGTGGTGAAGCAAAATAACGATGGATTAAACCCAGATCTGTGACTGGGGGTGAATGTTTGCCAATGTGCAACATTCCGTCCGTCATCTTGTGTGTTTTGCATTTCGCCCTAAGTGGGAAGGGTATTCCCAGACGTGGGTCCTGTGCTCACTACGCCACTGGAGTCAAGCTATCCTGGCTGATGAGGGCTGAAAGCCCGAAACCGGTCCTAGGATGCTTGATTCCGGTCCAGGAAGACATGGCTTGGCAGTTCGGTCTGGACTGTTCCCATGAGGCACAGGGTCCAGACTGATTTGCATATGGCTATGTCTGAACTGGGGTGGCGTGGTGAAGCAAAATAACGATGGATTAAACCCAGATCTGTGACTGGGGGTGAATGTTTGCCAATGTGCAACATTCCGTCCGTCATCTTGTGTGTTTTGCATTTCGCCCTAAGTGGGAAGGGTATGCCCAGACGTGGGTCCCATGCTCACTACGCCACTGGAGTCAAGCTATCCTGGCTGATGAGGGCTGAAAGCCCAAAACCGGTCTAGGATGCTTGATTCCGGTCCAGGGAAGACATGGCTTGGCAGTTCTGTCTGGACTGTTCCCATGAGGCACAGGGTCCAGACTGATTTGCATATGGCTATGTCTGAACTGGGGTGGCGTGGTGAAGCAAAATAACGATGGATTAAACCCAGATCTGTGACTGGGGGTGAATGTTTGCCAATGTGCAACATTCCGTCCGTCATCTTGTGTGTTTTGCATCTCGCCCTAAGTGGGAAGGGTATGCCCAGACGTGGGTCCCGTGCTCACTACGCCACTGGAGTCAAGCTATCCTGGCTGATGAGGGCTGAAAGCCCAAAACCGGTCCTAGGATGCTTGATTCCGGTCCAGGGAAGACATGGCTTGGCAGTTCGGTCTGGACTGTTCCCATGAGGCACAGGGTCCAGACTGATTTGCATATGGCTATGTCTGAACTGGGGTGGCGTGGTGAAGCAAAATAACGATGGATTAAACCCAGATCTGTGACTGGGGGTGAATGTTTGCCAATGTGCAACATTCCGTCCGTCATCTTGTGTGTTTTGCATTTCGCCCTAAGTGGGAAGGGTATGCCCAGACGTGGGTCCCGTGCTCACTACGCCACTGGAGTCAAGCTATCCTGGCTGATGAGGGCTGAAAGCCCGAAACCGGTCCTAGGATGCTTGATTCCGGTCCAGGGAAGACATGGCTTGCAGTTCGGTCTGGACTGTTCCCATGAGGCACAGGGTCCAGACTGATTTGCATATGGCTATGTCTGAACTGGGGTGGCGTGGTGAAGCAAAATAACGATGGATTAAACCCAGATCTGTGACTGGGGGTGAATGTTTGCCAATGTGCAACATTCCGTCCGTCATCTTGTGTGTTTTGCATTTCGCCCTAAGTGGGAAGGGTATGCCCAGACGTTGGTCCCGTGCTCACTACGCCACTGGAGTCAAGCTATCCTGGCTGATGAGGGCTGAAAGCCCGAAACCGGTCCTAGGATGCTTGATTCCGGTCCAGGGAAGACATGGCTTGGCAGTTCGGTCTGGACTGTTCCCAGGAGGCACAGGGTCCAGACTGATTTGCATATGGCTATGTCTGAACTGGGGTGGCGTGGTGAAGCAAAATAACGATGGATTAAACCCAGATCTGTGACTGGGGGTGAATGTTTGCCAATGTGCAACATTCCGTCCGTCATCTTGTGTGTTTTGCATTTCGCCCTAAGTGGGAAGGGTATGCCCAGACGTGGGTCCCATGCTCACTACGCCACTGGAGTCAAGCTATCCTGGCTGATGAGGGCTGAAAGCCCAAAACCGGTCCTAGGATGCTTGATTCCGGTCCAGGGAAGACATGGCTTGGCAGTTCGGTCTGGACTGTTCCCATGAGGCACAGGGTCCAGACTGATTTGCATATGGCTATGTCTGAACTGGGGTGGCGTGGTGAAGCAAAATAACGATGGATTAAACCCAGATCTGTGACTGGGGGTGAATGTTTGCCAATGTGCAACATTCCGTCCGTCATCTTGTGTGTTTTGCATTTCGCCCTAAGTGGGAAGGGTATGCCCAGACGTGGGTCCCGTGCTCACTACGCCACTGGAGTCAAGCTATCCTGGCTGATGAGGGCTGAAAGCCCGAAGCCGGTCCTAGGATGCTTGATTCCGGTCCAGGGAAGACATGGCTTGGCAGTTCGGTCTGGACTGTTCCCATGAGGCACAGGGTCCAGACTGATTTGCATATGGCTATGTCTGAACTGGGGTGGCGTGGTGAAGCAAAATAACGATGGATTAAACCCAGATCTGTGACTGGGGGTGAATGTTTGCCAATGTGCAACATTCCGTCCGTCATCTTGTGTGTTTTGCATTTCGCCCTAAGTGGGAAGGGTATGCCCAGACGTGGGTCCCGTGCTCACTACGCCACTGGAGTCAAGCTATCCTGGCTGATGAGGGCTGAAAGCCCGAAGCCGGTCCTAGGATGCTTGATTCCGGTCCAGGAAGACATGGCTTGGCAGTTCGGTCTGGACTGTTCCCATGAGGCACAGGGTCCAGACTGATTTGCATATGGCTATGTCTGAACTGGGGTGGCGTGGTGAAGCAAAATAACGATGGATTAAACCCAGATCTGTGACTGGGGGTGAATGTTTGCCAATGTGCAACATTCCGTCCATCAACTTGTGTGTTTTGCATTTCGCCCTAAGTGGGAAGGGTATGCCCAGATGTGGGTCCCGTGCTCACTACGCCACTGGAGTCAAGCTATCCTGGCTGATGAGGGCTGAAAGCCCGAAACCGGTCCTAGGATGCTTGATTCCGGTCCAGGGAAGACATGGCTTGGCAGTTCGGTCTGGACTGTTCCCATGAGGCACAGGGTCCAGACTGATTTGCATATGGCTATGTCTGAACTGGGGTGGCGTGGTGAAGCAAAATAATGATGGATTAAACCCAGATCTGTGACTGGGGGTGAATGTTTGCCAATGTGCAACATTCCGTCCGTCATCTTGTGTGTTTTGCATTTCACCCTAAGTGGGAAGGGTATGCCCAGACGTGGGTCCCGTGCTCACTACGCCACTGGAGTCAAGCTATCCTGGCTGATGAGGGCTGAAAGCCCGAAACCGGTCCTAGGATGCTTGATTCCGGTCCAGGGAAGACATGGCTTGGCAGTTCGGTCTGGACTGTTCCCATGAGGCACAGGGTCCAGACTGATTTGCATATGGCTATGTCTGAACTGGGGTGGCGTGGTGAAGCAAAATAACGATGGATTAAACCCAGATCTGTGACTGGGGGTGAATGTTTGCCAATGTGCAACATTCCGTCCGTCATCTTGTGTGTTTGCATTTCGCCCTAAGTGGGAAGGGTATTCCCAGACGTGGGTCCTGTGCTCACTACGCCACTGGAGTCAAGCTATCCTGGCTGATGAGGGCTGAAAGCCCGAAACCGGTCCTAGGATGCTTGATTCCGGTCCAGGGAAGACATGGCTTGGCAGTTCGGTCTGGACTGTTCCCATGAGGCACAGGGTCCAGACTGATTTGCATATGGCTATGTCTGAACTGGGGTGGCGTGGTGAAGCAAAATAACGATGGATTAAACCCAGATCTGTGACTGGGGGTGAATGTTTGCCAATGTGCAACATTCCGTCCGTCATCTTGTGTGGTTTGCATTTCGCCCTAAGTGGGAAGGGTATGCCCAGACGTGGGTCCCGTGCTCACTACGCCACTGGAGTCAAGCTATCCTGGCTGATGAGGGCTGAAAGCCCGAAACCGGTCCTAGGATGCTTGATTCCGGTCCAGGGAAGACATGGCTTGGCAGTTCGGTCTGGACTGTTCCCATGAGGCACAGGGTCCAGACTGATTTGCATATGGCTATGTCTGAACTGGGGTGGCGTGGTGAAGCAAAATAACGATGGATTAAACCCAGATCTGTAACTGGGGGTGAATGTTTGCCAATGTGCAACATTCCGTCCGTCATCTTGTGTGTTTTGCTTTTTGTTTTTTATATTTTTGACAACCATGAAAATGAAAGGTTGCTATGGGTATGGAAATTATACCATTTATTAACGAGGAAATAGGTGGATTATCACTGACTGTAAACGGTGCATTGTCAATTTATTCTCTACTTAATGGGGTGGATGTAAATTCTTGTTTTAGCCATTGTTTTCAGCGTAAATGTTAGGTTGTATGGTTCGAACATGGCTGTTTCATTTAGAAGTTGCCAAGGCGCAAAACCTGATCAAAGTGTTTGCAATACCCAATTTAGTTGTATGATTGCTTTTAATTGAGCCTGTCAGTGTTGTAATAAATGCAAGTCTCTTTTCAGGAGGTCTAGGGCTGAAGCCAAAATGTGATTTAGCGAGTGATCTCTTTTAGAAAGCGTGTGCATTCCATTGAGAACTTTGAAAACTGCATGTTCTCCTGATCTATTTGCCTAATCCGTTCTGCAGCTTCCTTTTCTGAATATGTATTTAATTAGTTATAGATAGCGTATATTACTGTAGCCAGGAAACATTTGTTCCTAATAGGATGTAGTCCCAAAAGAAAATCTGAAAAGTTCATGTTTTCTTTAAAGGAGGATACGTGTAATTTCACCGCTGACTTACTAGAGTGTTCTAGCCATTGTTGGCATAGCTTGCCTACACTGTATGTGGTAACCGCTACAGGTGTTTGTGTATTGCACTGTGGATCAGGACGATTACATTTGGGTTCAGGAGTGTTGGAAAGGAAACCCTGCATGCAGGTATCAGAATCATTAGGCCATAAGTTAAAAAACCTTCAATAGGAATTTGAGTTTAATTTAAGGTTCCATTCTGTATCCTATTGTTTATGTCTAATTCAGTCAGGCGTGTTCATTTGAAATTGCCAATTATTAAACATAGTTCAATTGACTTTTGGGGTAGAAAGGTTTCTTTAAGTCCTTCATTGTTCATAATCCGACACAGGTGGTCTGCTGGATAGCTTTGTTTAGAAAGATTATTTCTTTAGGTATTATGCAGGCTCGAAACAAGGCTTCTTTGCCTTGGATCTTCCAGAAGTTGGTTTCTCAAATGCTTTTCTCATCGGAATTTGCTTTCCAATGCTCATATCCTTGAACAGCCAGGTTTTGAGTAAATGCAGTGGAGTATATCAGCTTGTTAGTAGCGATTAGATTTTTTGGAAGCAGCTGTGACTTTTGTGTAAAATTGAAAGCTGAAGGATGCAATCTGTCAGCACTCTGGTAATAAGGACATTTCTTTAAGAAATCAGAATAGCTTTCAGAGGGCTGAGCCTCCCAGTGTTTCCACTGTGTGTAATTACACATTTCTCTAGGGTAACTACCATGGTTTAAAAATAATGTTCATAATGGTGATAACAATACAGTTCTTTGTAATTTGCTGAGTTCAAATAAGGATCTTCATTATTAAAAGTAGCATACGCCTGTTAATCACACCCATCATTCTTTTACAGTCTCAATAACTCGGTTTATAACATCATTCATTAAAACTTTGGTCACATAAGGCAGTTGCAATGTCTCAGTATGCCCCATAATCTGATATGGAAGTTTTTCCCTAGCTGTGCCCCCAGGCACAGGATACGCAGCAATATTTATAGCAGGGAGACCTCTTTGGGCTCTGTGGGATGAGAAGTTTGGTTGCAGTTCACAAATCACAGGCGAGGCATTTGGCCTTGAGGTGACATAATGTCCATTCAGTAGAAGTAGAAGGACGAGTATCATGACAACCACATGACGAGAAGAACAGTTCACAAAATGATCCAGGTATTGCACCACAGATTAATCTAATTCTTGTCATGAAACAACTGGCAGTCATGGAGCACTATCTTGCAATAAGTGACTGTAGAAGGGGTTGAAAAATCTCCTGTGAAATATCCAGAGTCATTTTCACTATTGTTGGTCTCTCAAGGCTCTCGAAAGGGTACCAGTTCAAATGAAGTAGCAACAGGTGGAATTTCATAGTAAACCATGGAATTGCATTGGACAGTAGCCACTGTGATATTGACAGCATCAGCTGTGTTTGTTGCACTCAAGGTTCTGTATAGAGTGTTAAGCTCAGTTATCCCTTGCTGGGAACTCGAGCCCAGAAACATTACTGCTTTGTTCAGGGGGTAGAGTATTCAGAGTAGGGAGAGGCTGGGAGTCACTGCTCTGAATCCTTCTTAGTGTATGCGGAGGTCGGCTGTAGAGGACTGGCCAGATAGTGCTGCTTGTCGTGGTCTATGGACATCTATCTGTTTCTCCTTCAGCCAGGCAGACGGAGCAGAGTAACAGTTCTGTTTCCTTTCACCCCAAGAACAGCGACGGGTGGTCTGTGAGATGGTTCAGAAGCTTGCTTGTCATGGATCTTCTCCCTAACTAGGTCCCCAATCTTGGTAACCACCCATGAGCAGCATTAACAGCCTTCTCTTCACAGGTGGTGGCATCAGAGTGATTTGTGTTAGACAGCAAGTCTCTGAACTTTTGGATACTCAGTAAAACAGTCAAACGTTTCTCCAAGTCAAATTTATCTTCATCCACCACCTTCCCAGAATTATCTAAGCCAGGCACATACATGGGAACCCTGAAGATATCCTCATATGGAGTGCGTCCTCCCAATACTCATCTCGACAAGTTATTTTAGGCACCCTGAACTCCATACAGATTATGGTACCAACTAAGGTCTGAACTTAGCACCCTAGCAGTCAAACCCTTTTAAATCATGCCGTTAGCCCTCTCTACAATGGGAAACATCCTTTACCCCTCATGCGTTACTCCGCAGTGCCATTACTCTGCAGTTTTTACACCGCAAAATCTTTTACAACGCAGGGCTTTACACCGCAAACTATTACAACGCATTCCCCAAAGTAACGCCACGGTGGAGTTAGAATAGTAAATTGCGTTGTAATGGGGAATGCGTTGTAATAGTTTGAGGTGTAAAGCCCTGCGTTGTAAAAGATTTAGCGGTGTAAAAACTGCGGGTAATGGCAGGTGGAGTAAAAGTGTTCGGGCTAAAGTGTCCTATTCCTCTACAATGCCTTTGGATTCAGCTTTGAATGGGCTGCTGAATTGCAGACAAACTTACAGAGCAGACATTGAATCCCTGTAAGTGCTGGAGGCAAACACAGGACCGTTATCTGAATGAAACTAATAAAAGGCCCCCATTGACACTAGGCGCTGCAAATCTTTTATGACTGCTGAAGCGCTGGCCTTTTTCTGTGGCCAAATGAATAGGAATCTAGAACATGAATCAATAGCTGCCAATATGTACTTATATCGGTTAGCTGAAATTAAGTGACCAATGTGGTCCAAATAAATCACCCCGAAGGGGATATTTGAATTCATGAGGGGAGTTAGTGAAAGTCTTTTTACAGTGGAGGGTTTGATCTGTTGACAAATGCTACACTGTCTGACATAGTCCCTAGTCTGTTTATATTAACTAGGCCATCAATAACATTGCTGTAGCATTGCTACAGTGGCATAATTCCTGTATGTGCAAAGGCCAGCCCTTCGTGGGGATTTTTGATTGTATTATTCTGTCTCCCACTCCTTCTATTGAAACTACAGGAATGTTATCTGAATTTTGGGTGTGGGAGTATTTGGGAAGAAAACCTGCAGGAGGTTTCGCAGCTTGCTTGGTTGCATTTATGGCTGTTAAAATATCTGTGTCGATCTTCGTTTGAGATCTGGTTAGGAATGCAACTCAGATAGCCTGAATAGCAGCTTTTGCCACTGGGTCAGCTGCACAGTTCCCTTTAGCGTGAATGCCACCATGCTGATGGCCCAAAGTGCCCCTCACATGGACTGATGGAAGCTTTTCTTTGAAGAAAGATGCCTTTCCTCAAAGCTGTTTATTTTTTATAGGCTTTCCCTTTGAATCCTTTCAACCTCCAATGTTGCAAATAGACATTGTATCCTTGCACACAAAATAGCTGAGTCAGACACGATGAGTGTGGGAGCTGATGAGTCAGCTTTGTGGAATGCAAGTAGCAGGGCTTTTAATTATGCATGTTGTGCAGTACTATCACCTAAATGTTTGATGTGGTTGTGTTGTGAGATGAATTCACCATCCTTCACTACACCTTGGTGAGCAGAGTCACCTGTTTAAAAGATGCTCTGGTAAGACTCTACAGGTAACATGTCGGGAGTCAGAACAATATCCTGTTCGTACTGGAGAAAAGCTTTTCCACAAAGAGAAGGAAAATACTGGAACTTTACATCCACTGCACTTAAAGAAGAGGCCCGTTATACCCAATTTGGGGGTAGGGCATGAGCATTGGGAATGCTTTGTGGCCACTTCTAGTGCGGGTACGGGAGAAACAATAATTACATGTTTCCCTGCGCCAAAGGGCGCTCTTTCAAAATAGCAGTCTGTACAGCTGTCCGTATTTTTTCAATAGAAGCAAAGTGTGATTCTGCCAAGGAACACAAGTGTGACTTGTAAGCAGTGGGGACGGTCTGGCCTTCGTTGTAGGTCACATAGGTATAACCATAGTGACTGGGTATGACTCTGATAACTAGGTTGATTTGGTTGTCCCTAGTTTATAAATATTTAGCCTCAAGCATGTCCGCTTGTAGGGCATGTAAGATATCAGTGTGTGATTCTATCCACTATTTGGTTTAAAAGTTAGAAGGAATCCGGTCATACTGAGGCTTCACTCTCTCTGCGTAGTGAGGCAAATAAGTGTGTCCGAAGTTAAGGGACTGTAACTTTGTCAATGTGTTGAGAGATTGCAAGGTAGCACACTTCTGGAGGAAGTCTGTGTGAGAAGTTGGCCTGGTATATGCTGTCCACTAATTAAAGTGGGCACCTTGCACCAGTCCAAACGACCCTTATGATGTATGATGTCAAAGATAACCTTTAGAAAGCTATCCTAGTGGTAGCTGTGGAGAGCAGCCTTCAGGCTTAATCTTGACGGAATGTAAAGCAGCTTGTTTTACCAGAATATCATCTCCTGAATTAATTAAATGAAAGGAGAACCACACAGTAGTTATATAAAAATATGTATTTATTAATATAACACTCTCTAGCATCCTCTACCCGAGGATAGAACACAAAGCACACAATACGATATCAATAGCATAGCAGTAAGTAGCACAATACACAGTGGGCTCCAGGGGGAGACCAAACCATATACTAAAATAGTAGTATAACAACCACGACTCGGGTCAAGACAAAGTCTGGAGCACGTAGAATCGTTGGGACCCCAAGGAACCACCCAAGGTGAGTAGATAGGGACCCCACGGAGGACGTGTGCAGTGTGCTAACACTACCGCGGGCTCCGTACAATTCTATGGGGAAGTCCCGGTTGCAATTTTCCACTTTAAGGACCCTTCTAGGAGGACTTCGAGGAAACCCTTTGGAACTTAGGAGGTTGGAGAGCCACCCCACCTTTGGATACTATACTACCCGAGTTACCTATCCCAGAGGAGCCGGGTGCATAGGCCTGGAGTGGTGTCGGAAACCGCCGTCATTCTCAATGGAGGGCTGCGAAGAAGAGCTGCTGCCGTGGAGGTAAAAAGGGTCCGGCGGAATCCAAGGCTGGATTCTTAAAGAAAGGAACCTGAAAGCAGAGGGGACAGAGTCTGGGTCACTTCAGAGTGACCAGGGGCTTGGGAGACGAATGCCCACCGATGTCGGGTGCTTCAGGTGCGAAGAAGGGATGTTTGACTCTGCAGCCACGAGGACCAGGAGACGTTGACGATGACCAGGAGCCAGATGCAAGCTGTCCCACGAAGGATGTCGAGTGCTGAGGGGTCGGTGTCCAGCGGAAGCACTAACAAGACTTAGCAAAAGCAACCCACGTAGGAAGGTCAAGCAGGTTACGATGTGGGCCAGCAAGGTCCAGGAGACTCACGAAGCAACGGGGAGTTAGGGCACGTCTGGAGCAACCAGGAAACCCCAACAGAATTCAAGATGACCCTCAGGAGGACCCACAGGTCCAATGACCAGGAGTCGCGAGGGGACCTGGAGCAAGTTCACAAAGTACCAGCCCATGGAGCACTCGGTGCGAGGAGGCTGGAGTTCTTTGGTGGTAATACTGCTCAAGGTCAGGACTACACGGAGTCCAATGCACAAGCTCAGCAATTGCCAACAAGCATATGCACTTGCAAATAGACGCAGTGCACAGGGATTCGGGTTATGCAGTCCACCCGAGGGATACTGGCCTCAAACTTGCTGAGAGGGCAGATAAATCTCAGGGACCTTCGAAACCCACCTCCTGTGTTGCTGGAGACTTCAGAGTCCGCAGGAGCTTGGGAGCAGCAGACCGGTCAGTTGCGTTGAGCTGCCTGCGAATGCAGGGGAGTGATTCCTTCACCCCAAGGGAGATTCTTCCATTGTCCTTAGTTGCACCACAGGTCCTGTACGGAGCCTGTATGGAGCAAGGGCACAGACAAAGCTTTGGACGGAGAGGAAGACGAAGTCGGGCCCAGTCGAAGTCCAGCGAAGTCCAGAGTGTCCAGACGGTCAAAGGTTAGTGGTTTCTTCTTGTAGAATTTTATCCACGTAAAATCTAAAGAGCTACAGTCAGGTAAACCCTTTTGTACCCACGGGAGAGGGTTAGACAGATTCGGGGGACCCTCCTAGGGGAGGGCCAGAACAGAGGGGTAGTTACGCCCATGTCCTTTGTCCAGTTTCGCGCCAGAGCAGGAGCCAACGGCTCCCAGAACTGGTTTGAGCTGGACTATGCACAGGGACACCAAATGTGCCCCAGGTGCAGACTTTCAGGCACTTGCAGAGTGCACCCACCCAGCCCCAATACACTAAATCCTGTCTGGGAGGTGGTCACACCTCCCTGTGACAGGATGCCTATTGTGCTGCCTTCCTCTGCTCGAGCTTGGCTCAGCAGCAGGAGGGCTGAAATGTGTCTCTGGTCGGCAGCATCCATTTTGTGCTGACCTGGTCGAGAAGGCTGGCACCGGATAGACCAGTGACCCCACGAAACTCGAGTCAGAATGGTGGAATCATACCTCTCACACCGGTTTTTGAAGGGGAATGCTCTTCAAAACCCATTTCTTTGACTTGTGGGGTTCCGCAAGGATCTTCCCTAAGCCCAACGATGATCAACGTGTACATGAGCTCGTTGGCCGAACTAGTACTCCCATTTGGGGTACAGATAATTACGTATGCTGACGATACACAACTTATTGTCTCCTTGAAGCAAGCCAACCAACCAGACCCCGATCTATCCACCTGTCTTCAAAAGTTTTTAACTGGATGAGTAATTCTTTTCTTAAACTTAATGGATCTAAGACTGAACTGCTGCTCCTGGGGAAGTCTGCTCCCCTAAACAGTGGAACACCTGTGGCTCCAAATGCCTTGGTTCCCCTCCTGCTCCTAAAAAACAAGTAAAGAGTCTGGGAGTATGGATCGACTGCAATCTCGATTTTAGAGAGCAATCACGCATGGTGGCGGCGAGTTGTTTTGGTCTATTAAGAAAGTTCAGAAAACTACTTCCCTTGCTTCCGCCTTGGCGAGACGACTGTTGGTACAGGCTTTAGTGCTTTCACGGCTCGACTCATGCCAACGCCCCTGTATCTGGGGAGCTCCCCAGGCCACCATTAAAAGACTGCAAACAGTACAGAACTGTGCAGCACGGATACTCCTGAATATACCTAAACGCTCCTCTGCAAGGCCTGCTCTTGCTACCCTTCATTGGTTGCCTGTCCAGGAAAGAGTGCAATTTAAGGCCCTCTGTATCACCCATAAATCTTTTTTTTTTGGGAAAGGCCCGCCTCTGATCCGTTCTCTGGAGTAAACCTTATGTACCCAACAGAACCCTTAGATCGGGAAAAAAGGATTGATCTGTGTACCTAAGATTAAACGTGTACGTAGTGGAGGTCGACTGTTCACATATAATGCATCTAGACTCTGGAACAGTCTGCCTCTACACATACGTTCTGAATCTGAACATCTTAAGTTTAGAAAACTTTTGAAAACTTTTCTTTTTCACTAGTTTTCTTTTAGCTTACCTTTCTCGTAGCCTACTGGACTTCTAGCGCTGGGATGCCCCTGGGTAACCATGCGCTCTATAAGTGTTCATTCATTCATTCATTCATTACCAGTGTGGAGGTATGATTCCAAGGTGTTTGATACCAAACACGACATGTTTCTATGCAGCCGTTTTCAAGATAGCATTTACCGCGAGGTTATAATGCACCTCTACCTATATGTCTGGCTGAGTCACAGACAACCCGGGAGAATGGTCTCTGAATGCTGCAGAGGGGCTCTGCTCATGCACGGGCACCCTCTCACGTAAAACACAGCACCCTGCCTTCAGGATTGTTAAGGCCTGCTATAGGGGTGACTTATAAGTTTTAAGTGTAGTGACCTATAGATATAGTGAACCTATATCTAAAGTGAGTGGTGCAAGCACCATCTTACACAGGTTGCAGTAGCAGACCTGTAGTTCCATTTTGCATGGCCTCTCATGGGTGGCATAAAACATGCTTCAGCCCATGGGAGGCCTCTGGGGTACCTATGCCCTGGGTGCATGTGTACCATATACTAGGGACTGATAAGGGTACCCCAGTATCCAATCTGGAGTCTACCAAAGTACATGTGTGACAATATAAAGGAGAAAGCAGATAGACTGGGGTCCTGATTAGCAGGATCCCAGTCAGACTAGTCAAAAACAGTGTAACATCAAGCAAAAAGTGGGGGTAACCATAAGAAGCAGATCCTACTTTCCCACAGTCCGGAGCTAAGCCCTTGCCCTCGTGGGATAATTAATATCCCAGGAAGGTCACGGTCAGGTAGGCAACCTTAAATTTCCTGAAATTGATTTTGTAACCATGTGATGTTAGTATGGTCACCACTCTGTAACAACCTAGTCAAGTTTAGGTTTAATTCATATACAGTTAAATAGATATCATCCACATATGACAATACCTCGGGATCTGCATGATTCTTGCTGAGAACAAGCCAGGACTCTTCTTATAGTGCATAGGCAAGCGTTGGAATGAAAACTGCACTCTGTCGATACTGAAAGTGGTTAGATGCTCACTCACAGGCGCTATGTTCTGACGGAAAAACCCATTGGAAACATCCAGGGTTCTTTTATATTTGTTTTTCCACCAGGTTCGTCATTAAACCTGTGCTGTGAGCATTCTGCACTGCATGTGATTGAGTGTGTGAATTCAAATTTCTATAGTTTAAGACTATTCTATAAGAACAGTCTGGCTTAGCAAAGGAAAGAAGGATGTGTTTATGGGTGAGAGACCAGGCACTATGATGCCTTGATACTGCGGCTGATCTAGTATTGCTTTAATACCACGTTTTGCTTCTGGCTTTAAGGGATATTGTGCTTGTGGTTCATTACATAGGTGAATAACGTGGACTAGAGTGTTCTTCCCACCCGCTTGGTTTCTGTATAGGGCCAGAGCCTGCCTAACAACCCATTTGCTGGCATAAATTTCCCTGATGTCTTCAGGTACTATGGGAGAGAAAGTTACTCCTATGACTTCCTCCCCCCGAGATGCTTCCGTAATGAAAGCTGGAGGCCAGTCTTCTTCTGCCAGGATGATGCCTTTAGTCATTAGATAATTGTGTCCAGAAGATTGCTTTGATTATATGTGGTATGTCCCCTTCAATTTGTATGTTCAAATTATAAACCCTATAGGAAGGATTTAAGTGTTGATCTGTATAAAGTCATCAGTTGGATTTGCATTGAGAAACCTCTGAAGCGTTTGATGCACTATCGTGACTTATGTGGCACTGTCTAGAAGTGCTCTCGCCCAATTCCTGTTTCACAGGAGGACTCGCAGCTGGGTCTGCATGTTTTTTAGAAAGTCCTGCCACTTTCTTCTTTTTTGAAAAGGGTTTTAGAGTGCAATCCTTTCTCCTTCCTTTTAAAGCTGATATCAATCTTGCGTCCCTCTTCATTTTTCCTACTGTATTCTTTTCTTTGGTACTCCGATGGCCTCCCTCTTTCTGTACTTTTGTCTTCAGTGTCCCGTAAAGAATGTGAAGAGCGGCTATCGGAATACTGATACTGGTCAGGTTTCTTACTTTTTCCGCGGTCTCTTAAGTTAGAACCGCGCCTGCTGGATTCCTGAGAGTTAGGTGATCCAGTCCGTCTTTTGTCTTTTTGTTTTTTTCTTTCCTTCCGTTGCAGATTTCTCCCTAACAGAACCTTGAGTATAAGTTTTAGGTTTTAAATATGACTTAACAGGTCGAGTACCTAAGGTATCTCTACCTACAGAGGTATAAACTTTTACGATTATTTTCTGTAGTTCCTGTTCATGGACTTGAACCGGAACTGCTACCAGTCTCTGATGTATAGCCAGAACTGAAGCTTCTCCCTTTACGTTGCATAGGATGATAGAGGATACTGTGGAAAAGTTCCACATTAACTTAATTCCGAAATCCAGAGCTGGTGCACCTCCATGCTCATTTTGTACATGACCTAATACATCTGGGAGGACTGCCAATGAAGGAGTAAAAGGCTTACTGGTATAAGTGCATGCAAAGATGCTTTCCCTGGATTTCCGCTCCTTTACTGGAGGCACCATCCCAAGTGGAAGACACACAGTCAATATCCTGTGTTTATCTTGGGGAGCGAGGGTAGTGTACAGATACACGGCTTATAACTGGTTGGTCTATAAGCAATCCAGAAAGCCATTTCATCACGTTTCGTGGGCGCTTTTTCCACAATAGCATTAATCGCTTGTGGGCTAATGGTCTGTATTTGTGCAGGAGCGGTAGGCCCTGCTGCAGCAGCAGGGCTGGAGCTCAAAGTTTGTTGTACAAACTGTACGAGTCTCCTGCATAAGGTGACTGTAAGATTTAATATCCCTACTACCTCCTCATGGGGTAGGTTATCAGAGTGAGGAATGGGAGGGTAATCAGCCAAGACTGGCCATGTAGCCTCGTCATTGGTCAGCGGCCCCAGGCGGACTTGTCTGTGCATATGCGGCAGTTGACCACCAAACCAATTTTGGTGTTCCTGAAAAGGTAAAAAGATTTCCAAATCTTGGTAAGCCCTATAATATGCTGGTGGGTTTACTGCTGTATATTCTTGAAACTGCCATAAGGCAGCATCAGTAGGCTCACACTCCACCCAGGAGTAAAAAGTATCAAAGGCATGCCCTGGATGTGCAGCTGTTTCAAACGTAACTGCCCCCTCCTCATCAGGGACACCTCGAGACTTGATATGTTGAGTAACTTCTTCATTGTAATTACGCCTATAACAATAGATGTTACTATGATGAATGGATTCAATTTTAAACCTGGAATCAAACAATTAGAAAACCCACAGAATGAGGAATACCCTTTATGAGTCAAACTTGGCGACCTTACGGAAATAGATGCTCCCTGATCTCCAATAGGAGGTAACCATGATTACTACGGACATCTCCATAATGATGTAATAATGGCTCAGATGTGTGTTAAAAGAAAAACTACTCAAGGAATAACCGTAAGATACGGGACACCAACTGTTGCGTAAGTTACGACTTTGGCGTAACTCTACAAGGTGTGCTTTCCTACCAACGAGTGACATGGTTGAACTCAGTTCTGTGAACCAGCGATGAATGTGAAAGACAGGTTATTGTAGCCCCGCAAAATAAATGTAAATACCAGTGTTAGAACTGGGGGTCTCTAGTTGGCAATGGTATACACCTTTGTCCAAATAGGGACCCTTGCTTCTAAGTCAGGGAAAGGGGATTACACACCTGGATAACCCCTGCTCACCCCCTTGGTAGCTTGGCACGAGCAGGCAGGCTTATCTAAGAGGCAGTGTGTTAAGCATTTGTGAACACATACAGTAATACAGTGAAAACACTACAGTTGGACACCACACAGGTTTTATAAAAATAAGTATTCTTTATATAGACTTATCACAAGACCACAAACGCCAAAAATCCACAATACTGTACTCAAAATACTCTTAAAAGATGGTGAAGTTACTTAGTTCAAGTTGATGATAAATGCGACACAGTTCTCACAAACGGTACCTGGATGCGTAACGCAAAATAAACAAAAGGCTCGCAGGGAAGGAGATGCGTCGGTTTCCGTACTTCGGGGGGATGCGATGCGTCGCACCTCAATGCTTGCGCAGAGTAGGGGATGCGTCCGTTCCTTACCGGAGGGGAGTAGATGCGTTGATTCTCGTGCTGCGTTCCGGTTGCGATGCGCAAGATGGCGCCGCGATGCGACACTCAGGTTGTGATGCGATAAGATGGCGCCCTTGATGCGACGATGTGAAGACGATGCGTGCACGCCGAAGGCCGTGCGGCGAACTCTGTACCTTTGGAGCCGCGACAGGCCCTGCGACACGCTTATCCGGTGATGTGACGGCGACCCTTGAGGTGGCGATACGCTTCTCCGGTGATGCGACACTCAGCGGATGTTGATAAAGACACGCTTCTCTGGTGATGCGGCGGCAGCCTCTGCGGCGGCGACACGCTTCTCCGGCGATGCGACGGCAACAGCTACGATGGCGACACGCTTCTTCTCGTTGCGTCGCGCTTCCAGCTCCCAGCGACACGCAGGTCTCAGCAGACAGAATCCCCAGCAAGGGAATTCAGGAGGGAGCTGGTGGTGAAGTCTTTTGGCCCTGAGACTTCAGCAGGAGGCAAGCACAAATTCAAGCCCTTGGAGTAATATTCTGCAAGATGATGAAAGTTCTTTAAAAGTTCCTTCTCCTTTTCTTGGCAATGAAGAAACCACTGCAGGCCAACCCAGCAAACAGCACACTTGGCAGAGTCCAACTCCTGCAGCTTCCTTGGTTCTTCTCCTTGGCAAAAGGGTCGTCTTGGTGTTCCAGAAGTGATCTGATTTCCTAGGGGTCTGGGTCCCCTTTTTATACACCTTTTCTCTTTGTTCTCTGAAGGCAGAGAGGCCTGTGCCTAGTCCAAACCAGTTCTGGAGCACTTGGTTGACATGTCTCCTTCTTTCCTTTCAGAATGTGGGCAGGGTGCTCAGTCGCCCAGCAGGAGGCGGAGCCAGCATTGTGGAAGGCAGGCACAGCCCTATTCAGACCCAGGTGCTTACTCCTCCCACCACTTGGATGCAGATTTCTCTATTCAGCCCTGTGCTGACTCACCCTGTCTCCTGGAGCCACCCCCAGCCCCTGTCACTCACAAAGCCAGACACACAATACACAACCTAGCAGAGGCAGGTTTGGAAGGTTGGGCAAGAAAATACACACTTTCTAAAAGTGGTATTTTCAAACACAGAATGTTAAAATCAACTTCACTAAAAGATGTATTTTATCATTCTGAGTTCAGGCATACTAAATTCATTTTTCTACCATGTTCCCTGGGTCAGTTAGGATTATAAGGTGTAATAATCAACTGCCCATTCTGGCCTATGGGGACAGGTAGCCTTGCAATAGTGAAAAACGAAAATGGCTGCAATTCACTATCAGGACATGCCACGCACACCAGGGCATGTCCTACCTTTTACTTACAATGCACCCTGCCCTAGGGCCTACCTTAGGGGTGACTAATATGCAGAAAAGGGAAGGTTTAGGGACTGGTAAGTGGGTGCACTTACCAAGTCGACATGGCAGTCCCAGACTGCACACAGGCTCTGCAATGGCAGGCCTGAGACACACTTTACAAGCTGCTTCTGTGGGTGGCACAACCAGTGCTGCAAGCCCACCAGCAGCATTTGATTTACAGGCCCTGGGCACACATGGTGCACTATACTAAGGTCTGACAAGTAAATCAAATAACCCAATCATGGAGTCACTAAGCAATACATCAATTTAACATAGGGAGCACTTGCACTGTGGCACTGAATAGCAGTGGCCAGTGCCCAGAGCATAAAACCAGCAAAAACATATCAAAACAGAGGAGGCAATCAGTAAAACAATATGGAAGGGAGACTCACGCCAATGATATCAGGTCTAACACGTGTCCCCTCCAGCTGAAATGTGGGGAGAACTATCCTTCCCCTAGGGAGTCCTCTTCACTAAGGCAGAAAATTTGGACAGACCATCAGCATTGGCGTGTTCTGTACCAGGGCGGTGTTCCACCGTGAAGTCCATACCCTGTAGGGAAATGGACCACCTCAACAACTTTGGGTTCTCACCCCTCATCTGCATCAGCCATCTGAGGGGCCTGTGGTCGGTCTGAACCAGGAAGTGAGTCCCAAACAAGTATGGTCTCAACTTCTTCAGTGCCCAGACCACAGCAAATGCCTCACGCTCAATTGCACTCCACCTCTGTTCCTGTGGAAGTAACCTCCTACTGATGAAGGCTACAGGTTGGTCTAGGCCTTCCTCATTAATCTGTGATAGAACAGCCCCCCACACCATGCTCTGAAGCGTCTGTTTGAACAATGAATTCTTTTGAGAAGTTGGGCGCCTGAAGCACGGGTGCTGTGCACATGGCAGTCTTCAGGGCGTCACAAGCCTTCTGACAGGTTTCAGTCCAGTTCACTTTCTTGTGCTGCTTCCTGGAAGTCAGCTCAGTCAAGGGTGCAACAATGTTGCCATACCCCTTGACAAACCTCCTGTAGTACCCCGTGAGTCCTAAAAAGGCTCTCACCTGTGTCTGAGTCTTTGGGGGTTCCCAAGCCAGGATGGTATCAATCTTGGGTTGTAGGGGCGCCACCTGGCCGCTTCCTACCTGGTGCCCCAAGTACACCACAGAACCCTGCCCAATCTGGCACTTACTCGCCTTGATTGTGAGGCCTGCCTTCCGCAGCGCCATCAACACTTCCCAGAGGTGGCGCAGATGTTCTTCCCAAGTGGAACTAAACACCACAATGTCATCCAGGTAGGCGGCACTGAAATCTTCTAGTCCGTCCAACAGCTGGTTGACCAACCTCTGAAAGGTGGCAGGGGCATTCTTCATCCCAAAGGGCATAACCCGGAATTGGTAGTGCCCATCTGGTGTGGAGAATGCTGACCTCCCCTTGGCCCCATCAGTTAAGGCAATCTGCCAGTACCCAGACGTCAAATCAAACGTGCTGAGGTACCGGGCAGCTCCCAACCGATCAATGAGCTCATCAGCTCTGGGGATGGGGTGCGCGTCAGTCCTGGTGACTGAATTGAGTCCTCGGTAGTCCACACAGAACCGGAGTTCGGGTGTGGCACCAGGCGCGGCAGCCTTTGGGACCAAAACCACTGGGCTGGCCCAAGGACTGTTAGAGGACTCAATCACCCCTAAGGCAAACATCTTGGAGACCTCCTCCTTAATGTAAGCTCTGACCCTGTCAGTCACTCTGTAAGCCTTGTGCTTCACAGGAGGACTGTCCCCAGTGTCCACATCATGGACGCACCACTCAGTGACACTAGGAACCAGGGAGAACAAATCAGGGAATTGCCCCAGCAGTTGGCGACAATCTTGCTGCTGTTCAGGGGTCAGTGTGGCAGAGAGGCCAACACCATCCACTGACCCATCTTGCTCCGCTGCAGACAGGAGGTCAGGAAGAGGCTCAGTCTCCTCCTCCATTCCATCATCTGTCGCTAGGAGCATGCCCACCTCGGACCTTTCTAAGTGGGGCTTCAGGCGGTTAACATGCAGGACCCGCAAAGGGTTCCTGGGAGACCGCAAATTCACCAGATAGGTGACATCACTCTTGCGCTCCACCACCTCAAATGGACCAGTCCACCTGTCCTGGAGCGCACAGGGCTCCACAGGGGCCATGACCCAAACTTTCTGTCCAGGCTGAAGCTCAATCAGAGTGGCATTCTGATCGTACCACCGCTTCATCTCTTCCTGGCTGGCTTCCAGGTTCGCCTGAGCGAGTTCTCTGAAACGCCGAGTCTGGTTCCTGAAGGCCAGCATGTAGCTATATACATCCTGGGGAGGTTTCCTGGGAGATTGCTCCCAGCCTTCCTTGACCAGACTCACAGGTCCTCTTACCGGGTGACCATACAGCAGCTCAAAGGGGCTGAACCCTAAGGACTTCTGAGGCACCTCACGGTAAGCAAACAACAGGCATGGCAAGAGGACGTCCCACTTACGCCTGATAGGTTCCTCAAGACCCATAATCATGCCCTTAAGGGTCCGGTTGAATCTCTCAACCAGCCCATTACCTTGGGAGTGGTAAGGAGTGGTGAACTTAAAGGTAACACCACACTCCTTCCACAGGGACTTCATATAATTAGATATGAAGTTGGTACCACGGTCTGACACCACCTCTCGGGGAACCCCACACGGGAAAAAACCTCCATCAGTGCACATCCCACCACGGAGGCCGTCACTGTCCTGAGAGGGATGGCTTCCGGGTACCGGGTAGCATGGTCCACCAAGACCAGGATAAACCTGTTGCCCATGGCTGTCTTGGGGTCCAGTGGCCCCACAATGTCAATGCCCACCTGTTCAAAGGGGGTACTGACTACAGGGAAAGGTTGGAGAGGAGCCTTGTGCTTCCTTCCACTTTTCCCACTTGCCTGGCAAGTTTGGCAGGTCCTACAATGAGTATCTGAACTCTTGCGCATCTGGGGCCAATGAAAATGGGAAACAAGCCTTTCAAAGGTCTTGTTCTGCCCCAGATGTCCAACTAAAGGAACGTCATGAGCCAAACCCAGTAGGAAGGCTCTGAAGCGCTGGGGTACCACCAGCACAAGGGCTGACCCAGGCTCAGCAACCTTAGGCTCGCTATACAGGAGGTCGTTCTCCCAGTAGATCCAATGTGATCCAGACTGATCACCTGCTGCCTGGTTTGTGGCCTGTTGCCTCAAACCCTCAAGAGAAGGGCACTTCCTTTGCTCCTCACAAAATTCCTCCCTGGAGGGACCTCCTTCTTGCTGCCAATGGGTCAGCTCAGGCAGGTCTCCCAGTTCAGCAACTTGTTCCCCTGTAGGTTCCAGTGCATCCCCCGCAAGGTCTGCCTCCTCCTGGACCGTGGGAACTATGGGGGCTGGTTTCCTGCGCCCCTACCTCTTCTCTTTAAGGCAGGGGTCTGGGCCATATTTTCAGGCTCCAGAACCTCTTGATCACCCTTACTGGCCGCCATGGACCGAGTGGTTACACACGCCCACTCAGGCAGACCCAACATCTCTAAATGAGACCTTCTCTCCACCTTAGCCCAAGGGGAGTCCTCTAAATCATTGCCCAACAGACAATCAACAGGCATGGCTGGCCTCACAGCAACTTGGAGAGTACCTGAGACCCCCCCACTCAAATGGGAACTTGAGCCACCTCACACTGGCTCTGTGAGTTGTCTGCAGCAACAATAGGGAAGAATGCATGGGGGACAACCTGCTCTTTGGACACCAACCGACAACTGACAGCTGTCACACTTGCACCGGTGTCTCTTAGAGCTTCCACCCTATGGCCATTGATAGTCACCCACTGCCTGTACGTTTTAGTGTTATCAGGCAGCTGAGTTTTAGGGACCATCTCAAAGTCTCCTAGTGAGACAAGGGACATCTCTATGGGATCCCACCCACCTTGGGCACCCATCTCCTCCCCCCCCAGGGCTACACTGGCAATCTGACGGGGTGGTGCACGAGGGTGGTGCTTTGGGATCTCTCATGGGGCATTGAGGATCATACCAACGGTGGCCCAATTGACCACATGTAAAACATTTACAGGGGCCCCTCTGAACAGGTTTACCTGTCAGGGCCTCTTGCTTCTTCTCAGGGGAGGCTGGGAACCCTTCCCTTGGTTCCCTTGGGAATTACTTTGGGACCCTTTTGGAACTCCCTCTGTTTACCCTTGTCCCCCCACTCTTCTGCTGGGGACCCTGCCCACCTTTGGCGGAGTCTCCCACATGACCCTTGTGGACCCGGGTGCTTACCCAGCGGTCCGCCTCCTCAGCAAGTTTCCTAGGGTTAGTTAACTTGCTATCAATAAGGTGCTGGCGTAGCTCTGGAAAACAGTTAGCAGACAAGTGCTCCCATGCAAGCAAATCATAGAGAGCTTCAAAAGTATCTACTTTGCTACCCTTCACCCAACCATCCATAGCTCTGCAAAAGAAAGACTGATATTCCACCCAGGTAGTTGCCTCCAGCTTCTTACAATTTCTGAACCTCTGTCTATAGAGTTCTGGGGTCAAACCATACCTTGTCATAAGGGCTTCCTTCATATGGGCATAAGACATCCTATTCTCACTGGGCAGGTTTAACAAGGTATCCCTCCCATCACTCACAAAGCGGCCCCACAACCCTGCTCCCCAATCCTTCTCAGGGACCCGGTGGGCCAACATTGCTATCTCATAGGCTGCAAACCACTGCCCAATATCTTCCTGTCTGTGAAACTCTTTGATGACATCTTTGGGAATATAAACTTTACCTTCTGCAGGCACAGATGGTGTGCTGCCACCAGAGGGGTTGATTCCTAAGCCCTGCGCTTTCAGCTCTAACTCCCTCAACATTCTCTCATGTTCCAACCTCATTTTCTCTCTTTCCAAGGTCACCCTGCTATTTTCTAGGTCCCTCTGACCCTCCATTTTGAGCCTTGCCATCTCCAGCTTGTGCACCCAATTTCTCTCCCTGTCCTCCAACTCTCTTGGGGACAGGCCTTTGGAAGAGACACTACTGCCATGCGGGGACGGTGCTCCTGCCCTGACTGGAACAAATGAACCATCCATGTGCCCCTCTGCATCCCCAACTGGCTCCACCACCAGTCCAGGGGCATTTCTTGCTTCTACCCAGGCCCTCAGCGCCTTTTGGTACTCCTCCTTCTTGGAGATACCTTGGGTAGCAACTTTCAATTTTTTGCAAAGGTGCTTGAGCTGTTTCAAATTGTAGGTTTCCACCCTCTCTTCCTCAAGCTCCAGATCCATAGAGGCAACAGATGCTGGTCTGCTCATGGCAGTAAGACTTGGCAGTTCTCAGGAAAAAATAACAGTCCAAGGAAAAAATTCTACCAAAAGGTATGTGGTTGCGTTTGGTCTGCACTCACTAGTAGTGTACACCAATCACTGTATATGAGTCACAAATGCAAAGTTCAAATCCTCACCGCTGACCACCAATGTTAGAACTGGGGGTCTCTAGTTGGCAATGGTATACACCTTTGTCCAAATAGGGACCCTTGCTTCTAAGTCAGGGAAAGGGGATTACACACCTGGATAACCCCTGCTCACCCCCTTGGTAGCTGGGCACGAGCAGACAGGCTTATCTAAGAGGCAAGTGTGTTAAGCATTTGTGAACACATACAGTAATACAGTGAAACCACTACAGATGGACACCACACAGGTTTTATAAAAATAAGTATTCTTTATATAGACTTATCACAAGACCACAAACGACAAAAATCCACAATACTGTACTCAAAATACTCTTAAAAGATGGTGAAGTTACTTAGTTCAAGTTGATGATAAATGCGACACAGTTCTCACAAACAGTACCTGGATGCGTAACGCAAAATAAACAAAAGGCTCACAGGGAAGGAGATGCGTCGGTTTCCGTACTTCGGGGGATGCGATGCGTCGCGCCTCAATGCTTGCACAGAGTAGGGGATGCGGCCGTTCCTTACCGGAGGGGAGTAGATGCGTTGATTCTCGTGCTGCGTTCCGGTTGCGATGCGCAAGATGGCGCCGCGATGTGATGCGACACTCAGGTTGTGATGCGATAAGATGGCGCCCTTGATGCGACGATGTGAAGACGATGCGTGCACGCCGAAGGCCGTGTGGCGAACTCTGTACCTTTGGAGCCGCGACAGGCCCTGCCACACGCTTCTTCGGTGATGCGACGGCGACCCTTGCGGTGGCGACACGCTTCTCCGGTGATGCGACACTCAGCGGCTGTTGATGAAGACACGCTTCTCTGGTGATGCGGCGGCAGCCTATGCGGCGGCGACACGCTTCTCCGGCGATGGGCCGGCAACAGCTACGATGGCGACACGCTTCTTCTCGTTGCGTCGCGCTTCCAGCTCCCAGCGACACGCAGGTCTCAGCAGACAGAATCCCCAGCAAGGGAATTCAGGAGGGAGCTGGTGGTGAAGTCTTTTGGCCCTGAGACTTCAGCAGGAGGCAAGCACAAATTCAAGCCCTTGGAGTAATATTCTGCAAGATGATGAAAGTTCTTTAAAAGTTCCTTCTCCTTTCCTTGGCAATGAAGAAACCACTGCAGGCCAACCCAGCAAACAGCACACTTGGCAGAGGGGCAGTCCAACTCCTGCAGCTTCCTTGGTTCTTCTCCTTGGCAAAAGGGTCGTCTTGTTGTTCCAGAAGTGATCTGATTTCCTAGGGGTCTGGGTCCCCTTTTTATACACCTTTTCTCTTTGTTCTCTGAAGGCAGAGATGCCTGTGCCTAGTCCAAACCAGTTCTGGAGCACTTGGTTGACATGTCTCCTTCTTTCCTTTCAGAATGTGGGGCAGGGTGCTCAGTCGCCCAGCAGGAGGCGGAGCCAGCATTGTGGAAGGCAGGCACAGCCCTATTCAGACCCAGGTGCTTACTCCTCCCACCACTTGGATGCAGATTTCTCTATTCAGCCCTGTGCTGACTCACCCTGTCCCCTGGAGCCACCCCCAGCCCCTGTCACTCACAAAGCCAGACACACAATACACAACCTAGCAGAGGCAGGTTTGGAAGGTTAGGCAAGAAAATACACACTTTCTAAAAGTTAAAATCAACTTCACTAAAAGATGTATTTTATCATTCTGAGTTCAGGCATACTAAATTCATTTTTCTACCATGTTCCCTGGGTCAGTTAGGATTATAAGGTGTAATAATCAAACTGCCCATTCCGGCCTATGGGGACAGGTAGCCTTGCAATAGTGAAAAATGAAAATGGCTGTAATTCACTATCAGGACATGCCACACACACCAGGGAATGTCCTACCTTTTACTTACAATGCACCTTGCCCTAGGGCCTACCTTAGGGGTGACTAATATGCAGAAAAGGGAAGGTTTAGGGACTGGTAAGTGGGTGCACTTACCAAGTCGACATGGCAGTCCCAGACTGCACACAGGCTCTGCAATGGCAGGCCTGAGACACACTTTACAAGCTGCTTCTGTGGGTGGCACAACCAGTGCTGCAAGCCCACCAGCAGCATTTGATTTACAGGCCCTGGGCACACATGGTGCACTATACTAAGGTCTGACAAGTAAATCAAATAACCCAATCATGGAGTCACTAATCAATACATCAATTTAACATAGGGAGCACTTGCACTGTGGCACTGAATAGCAGTGGCACAGTGCCCAGAGCATAAAACCAGCAAAAACATATCAAAACAGAGGAGGCAATCAGTAAAGAAATATGGAAGGGAGACTCACGCCAATGATACCAGGTCTAACAACCAGCATTTGTAAAGCACACAGATACCTCCGGAGAAGTGTCCCGGGAAACACTATTCAATGTGTACTTGACACAGAAGTGTTGCTTGTGGGTTACTAACAATCCCCTAAAGGGATCAGGGGCACTGTGGGAACAGAAACAAACCTCATTTAGTTATTCACAATATCACACACACTGCACTAAGAAGAACAAATACTTTTAATTAAAAGTATTTATTTGTACAGGAACAATCTGTTTCTCAGTACATCTAAAACATCTGCACAGAATATTGTAAAAGCAGCAAGCAGGCACGTTATGAATAACCAGAATTAAATGAGCATTTTTAGCATTGTTTAAAATGTCATTTAAAAGGGCATCTAGAACCTAACACACAATATCTACTTCTATGCTCTATACTGTGAAAGCATGGAAGGCAGAGCAACTTGCAGTCCAGAGTTTCTTAGGGAGAGAAGACACACTGCATACCGTGTTGACTGCAAAGGCTGTCTTTATCAGTGGAGGCACAGAGACAGTGTTCCCCGCAAAGGTAGCAGTCAATAAGTGTTCCTCCGGGACTCAGCATTATCTGCTTCAGGCAAGATGTAGCATCCGCGAAGTGTGCCACCAGTAAGTGAGACCTGTCTATCGCAGGATCTCGATAATAATCTGTGTGAAAGATCTCTCTCCCCAAGTGGTCAAGTGGACGTCCTTAGATAATAAACTTTATCGGGGATAGGAATTTCTGACATAAATTATGTGCATCAAAGTATGCGTTCAAGGCATTTTTCTGTTAACATGTATGGCAAAAGGACGTCAGTTCAGACTGCACTGTCTTGGTTATATGCCAATATGTGTTTTAAATTAAACTTGACATAGTGGAAAATAGGCATTGGCCCAGGCAAATGTCACCTTGTTGGTTGTATCGGTGTCATTGATCAGAGGGCTTGGCGCTTTCACATTTCTTAGAAGGATAAGATCATTCAACATTGGTATCTAACAGCAGTCATGACAATGATTCTGCATAAATTGGGGAAGATGGGTACCTCCATTAGCCAAGATGGAGTCGAGGCCTACATAGGATGGAGTCAGACCTTATAGACTTTACGTCATTGGCAAGTCATCCGACTTAGAGACTATGACCCTGAGAAAGCTCTCCTAGCGAGGGTGCTTCCATCATTATGAGATTCGTTTTTTTTTGGTGTTTGCTCAGTTATTGGCTCAATCGAGAGGACTCGTGACAGAAAGGACTGTCCTTTTGCTTCCTAAAATGAAGCTGTGGTCTGATGATATTAAGAGAGTCAGGATTAATGTTGTTACCAATGTGAATGCACTAATGGCATTTTGACACTATAACATTTTGGAAATAGCTAACATGAAACATTAAGATTTTCTCTGGGGACACTACTGTGACCCATGATGTGGTACATAAATGTGCCCATATTAGCAGTTCACTGTTTGTAGAGGAATCCCGAATTTTCTGGTACTTTTCACCAAGCACGAATAGGCCATGCGATGTCCGTTGTTATTCCATGGTTGTTCCATGTTTTGACTTGTGTCTTATGCTTTCCCCTTCTGGCTGCTCCAAGATCTTGCCATGTGTTTATTTTTCAGCTTCCAAACCTGGCATAATTCCCAGGCCTGGGCGTAGTTCATGGAGTTTTGCTACGTGGAACTCCACGAAGTGACAAAAAAGCTCAGCGGAGTTCCGCAAGTGGCGGAGTGCAGTGTGAACTGCCGTTCGCGCTGGTCTTCTTCCCTCTCGGGTAGAAATTCTACCCGAGTGGCAGCTCGCGCTCGCGAACTTACCGTTCATGAGCACGAGCGGGGAAAAAACTAAGCTGCGCTACGCGGAGTTTTCTGCACTCCGTGAACTCCGCGGAGCACGGAGTGCAGAAAACTCCACAAACTCCACAAACGGTGCGGAGTTCACCGCCTAGGCCTAATAATTTCACGAGCCTCAGGTTACTTCACCTCATTACTTCCCAGTGCCAAATGCCAAGGAAACACGTATGCAGATTGTTTCTCTGTGACATGATTCACACCTATTCATGCGTTTTGCTCTCTACAAATGTATCTCCTTTGAAGCAAAATGACTATGCAAAATGTTTACTGAACTTAAAACAAGATCAAAGACAATTCAAACATTTCCTACATTACAGTGCCTTAAGCACAGAACTTAAAACAAGATCAAATACAATTCAAACGTTTCCTACATTACAGTGCCTTAAGCTCCAATTTTTTATTCATGATTGTTTCTTCTCTCTTTATAGCATAGAAGCATTAATTGTTAAAATTTGAGACACATGATACTAGATAATGAAAGATAAAAATAATCTTAGCCGACTGTTTCAAATGTGTCATCTGCAACTTCTATCATGGATGGTGTCATTGGGTATATTTTTGTATGGTCGTATAGGATACTCAAAGTATGAAATTAAAGGCAAGAGTTCATGATAGACTAAGCACGCAGACACTTAAGTTTCGTGTGCACCTGCCTGGACTTTGTGGATCGAGGGTTCATGTGCTTAGAAACCTGTATTTAGATTTACTTGAAAATAATTTTCATTAGATTTTGCAACCTTACATTTTTCTGACTTAAGGTTGTCCATGTCCAGGTGTCCAACTTCTTTTTTCTAGGTCTAGTTGTACAATATGCACTAATAAAAAAGGAAACAAATGTGCATTTATTCACCGCCTAAAGTTGGTGAAGGTCTCTTTTGGTTGACAGAATTCTTCGATTCAATATTATATAGTTTAGGTCTCTGTAGTGACAAGGAATCCAGGTCAGGTTTTTACTTCCTTATCATAATGGTCTCTGCTGTTAAACCCTACACGTCTGATGGTTCTCGTTCATGCACTGCCGAGCTTGGTAAAGGGCGATAAGTAACAAATTTCAATTACAATTGGAGCATATATAGGATCAGAAATAATGATACACTGTTTGATCATAAAGTGCCCTGAAATCATGGGTGTTTGCGAACCGTTTTGCTTGTCTTGGAGAAGCTAATGTTTATAGCCACATGGAACTTGCGCAGTGGCAGTGCCGCCACATACTGTAGATTAGGACACTTTACCCCGCACACTTTTACTCCGCGTGCCATTACCCCGCAAAATCTTTTACAACGCAGAGCTTTACACCGCAAACTATTACAACTCATTCCCCATTACAACGCAATGTACTATTCTAACTCCACCGCGGCGTTACTTTGGGGAATGTGCTGTAATAGTTTGCGGTGTAAAGCCCTGCGGTATAAAAGATTTTGCGGTGTAAAAACTGCAGGGTAATGGCACTGCGGGGTAACACATGCGGGGTAAAGGATGTTTCCCCATACTGGGCTGCTGCTTAGGCATACAGCCTTAGCACAGCGTGATAAAATGTGATTCTTAAACATGTGATTCTTAAACATTAGAGTAGATCTGGCTCTTGTCAGTTCTTCTTTGAACACGAAAGAATTAAGTTTCAAATGTCTGGAAAAAAATAAACTGCTACCATTGTTGTTAAGTAGATGCAATCTCCATTGCCTCACTGCTTTTGACCTGCTTGTACAACCACCAGAAGCTGCTGGTAGACATGGAGGGGTATAGCATTTGCACTGGGTAGGTCCTAGGCCTATTTGAGTATCTTTCGATGGGAGGAGTCGTCTGAAGACGGGCTGATCTAAACTTCCATGAATGTCTTGGGGAGGGGGTGAACCCTCAGACACCTTGTGGCTGCGACTGAATAGTGATTCGCCACTTGTGTGATGTCTGTGAGAGTTATCCACACAGTCACTTTTTGTACAAGCATGAATATTTGGTAGCATAATGGGCATATTTAGACGCATCATATTGCCACACTTATACATAGTTATGACTATTTTAAAGGGCACTGTAAAAATAACAAAATGGATAAATATAAAAAGTGCCAAAATATTCAGAAAACCGTGTCTTGAAATTCAAATGGAAATTACTAAAAATGAATGTGTAACCTCCAAATGGCATTCTGCATTCAAGGCATTTTACTGCACAGTGACTGAAATACAATGTGTGCTCTGTTTTGTGCGAATTGCACCTACCTTTCTTTCTGTGGCCTTTTTATTTGGAATGCTTTGCTGAGAGTTGTGGTAAGATGCGTAGCCCAGAGAGCGTTTTCTGCGGGCCCTATTGTGAGCTGTAGATCCATGGCTTCTGAATGCACAATACTGTTAGTGTCGGCAGGCTAAACATACCATACTGTGTCCACGAATCTTGTATGAAATGAAAGTGCTTTGTGAATTCTTTGGAGTCCACAGTTAAGCATTTGAAAAATTGTTCCATGGTGCCAGCCCTCTGAAAGTTTCATATTTTGAATCCCATATAGATAAAAAAAAATAGAGAGAACTGGACAGTAACCATATTGGCCTTTAGTACTAGATAATAATTATGACTTCAAATGTGTACATTTTAGTTGCATAGCATTATAGACCGCTCATCATCAGCAAGTAGTCAACAGTTGCAGTGGAGTAGAGAACGTCTTCTGCTTTCCTTCAAACTCCTATAGTCGTGAATTGGCTATTCTGCAGCTATTGTAGAAACGGTATACTGTCCTAAAGAACACAAGGACTTTTATCCCTGGGGCAGGTGTAAAGGATGTGCAAGGAACACCCTGGAAGCTGGTCAGTGTTCTCGTCCCCTTGAGGCACTGATGCACTGACAGTATGTCGTGGGGAAAAACTTGTAGCATGTTCAGTACATATCCCAATATGCAAGAGGTGATTGTTTCTTTGAGACTCTTTGGATGTCCTGGTTGCAGAAAATGGTTAAAGGAATATTTTTACCCAGCAAAAAATAGTTTTTTTTTTACCTGCGGCCATGATTACAATACATTGCATCTCCTTCTCCACTAAACAGAGGTCTTACTGATCAAGTAAGCACCATCATCTGTAGTTTTCCATCGTCTGTGGTTTTCCATCGTCTGTGGTTTTGAAAGATGTGCAATAGAAAATAGGTAATGGATAGAAATTAAACACAAACACCACAGCACCAGAATCAAGGTTGAGCATCCCTAGCTACGGTATTGTGAATATTGGAGGTATTACGGCAGCCGGTGACAACCCTCTCCATAAGGGGAGGGTTAAAAAAAATTATCAAAAGAGTCTTACTGATCAAAACTTCGATGCATCAGCTTATTCCCTCCCTGTAGGGCAAGTGCAAATGTCTCCAGAAGCCCAGGTTTCCATGTCTCTGCAAACTTTTTCCGAACAGTTTTCACTACTGCACGCCGTGATCCCCACGGCACACCGTGCTCCCAAAACGAAACTTTGTCTCCTCCATAAATAACCTGTAAGAAAGTAGGACCTGCTTCTTATGGCTACCCCCACTTTTTAGGTCGAGCATTCAAGACCTCTTGTATATACTTTATTATTTACTTATATGTGTATGTACATTGTGGGCTCTGGAGATCAGCCCTAGGACTTGGCTGGCTCCGCTTAGGGACTTTTTTTCTGTTCAACTGTCTTGATAGAAAACGACCAGCAGAGGTCAGTAAAATACCAGAATTGCTTTCTGCTTAGTGACTTTCCTTTTTAAATTTTTCTGGCAACTGCCTCTATTCAACTTTCTTGATAGAAAACGACCAGCAGAGGTCAGTAAAATACCAGAATCACTTTAGCATTCTCTAGATTCCAGTCCATAGAAATTGTCTTCCATGAGCACCCGTAGACAATATTATTTTTTCAAATCTTGTATTTTCAGTGATATGGCCACCGAAGGCCCTGATTTTATATTAAAAACAGAGCTTTGGACTATACCATTTCCCGCTGAAAGGCATTATTTCTCTCACTGTATTCCCATACCTGGTGTGTCACGCAGTTTGCTGCTTATTTTCCCTCCATGTTAAAAAACAATAGATGTTTCAGCACCCAGGCTAATGTGCTGCAAAGCTAAATACATATAAGGTCCCAAAGGCGAGACCAATTGCATTGCAAATGCTTGTTTGCTTCATGTTACACTGCTTTTGACTAGTCTGACTGGGATCCTGCTAATCAGGACCCCAGTCTATCTGCTTTCTCCCTAACCTGTTATGTCATGTACTTAGGTACACTCCAGATTGGATACTGGGGTACACTTGTCAGTCCCTAGTATATGGTACCCATGTACCCAGGGCATAGGTACCCCAGAGGCCTCCCATGGGCTGAAGCATGTATTATGCCACCCATGAGAGGCCATGCAAAATGGATCTACAGGCATGCCATTGCAGCCTGTGTAAGTTGTCGCATGCACCACTTACTTAAGGTATAGGTTTACTATATCTAAGGGTCCCTACACTTAAAACCTATAAGTCACGCCTATAGCAGACCTTAACAATCCTGAAGGCAGGGTGCTTGGTTCTAAGTGAGAGGGTGCCACTGCTTGAGCAGGACACCCCTGCAGCCTACGGAGTCCATTCTCCCGGGTTGTTAATGCTGCAGCCATTTACGACATATAGAGTGACATTATGCGACCACGTGATGACCAACTCAAAAATGGCTGAAAGAAACCCTATCGTGTTTGGTATCAAACATTGTGGAATCATACCTCCACACCGGTAACCGGTGTGGGAGGTATGATTCCACCCCTCAGAAACGAGCTTTGTGAGGTCCCTGGTGTTCCCGGTACCAGCCTCCTAGTCCCTGGCAGCTCAAAATGGTTGCTGCCGACCATAGATACATTTCTGCCCTCCTGCTGCTGAGCCAAGCTCGAGCAGGGGAAGGCAGAAATATAGGCATCCTGTCACAGGGAGGTGTGACTACCTCCCAGACAGGATTTAGTGTATTATGCCTGGGTGGGTGCTCTTGCCAGCGACCGAAAGTCTGCATGAGGGCCACATTTGGTGTCCCTGTGCATAGTCCAGTTCAAACCAGTCCTGTGAGCCGTTGGCTCCTGCTCTGGCGCAAAACTGGACAAAGGACATGGGAGTAACCTCCCCACTGTCCAAACCCTCCCCTGGGGGGGTCCCCTGAATCTGTCCAACCCTCTCCCATGGGTACAAAAGGGCTTATCTGGCTGTAGGACCCTAGATTCGACGTGGACAAGATTCTGAACCAGAAACCACTGAACTTTGACCGTCTGGACACTCTGGACTTCGTTTGGGCCTGACTTTGTCTCCCACTCTGTCCAAAGCATCGTCTGTGCCCGTGCACCATACAGGCTCCGTGCAGGACCTGTGGAGCATCAAGGACAACCGAAGACATCTCCCTTGGAGTGAAGGAGTCACTCCCCTGCAACCGCAGGCAGCACATCATGATCGACCGGTCTGCTGCTCCTGTGCTCCTACGGACTCCGAAGGCTCCAGCAACACAGGCAGTCGGTTTCCAAGTCCCTCGAGGTTGGAGATGCCCTCTCACCAAGTTTGTGGTCAGAATCTCTCGTGGGCATGGCACGAGTCGGGGGTACACGCGGGTGGAAGGTGTCCACCCACTTTTTTCACAGGGTGGACGCCGTCCACCCTGCCAAGAAGTTGGGCCCCACTGAAAAAGATGCTGAATTTGTCCCGGTGTAATTTCCAAACACAGGGACACTTTCAGCAGCGCCTGCACGTTGTTATCTGCTTTCCAATCCGCAACAACGTGCAGGCGGGGACAGGATTGGGTTCTCTCATTTTGGACTCCTGCTGGGCCCATAACAAAGGCCGAATCAGAGGGGTCATCAGGCCTCCTTTTGTTGGAGTCTCCTGGCTGTCATGAGCCTCACACCTAGAAGCAAATGCAGCAGAGGGGAAACAAAGGTTAGCGCTTCACCCATACTTAAGAGAGGCAGCTTTTCACTTTGTTCAGGCTGTGTTTACTAGATATGCATGCACTGTAAGAACATCAGATGTGTTGAGCTTTGCCAGTATTTGCACAAAATAAATAGCATTTATATAGCGCTTACTACCCCTGAGGAGGCGTTGTAGTAATTTAAATATCACTATTTTTTCTTTTAAAGCACTATGGCTAGAGGAAGCTTTACGCTGACAAAAGGCAACATAGTTTTATGTGTAGCCCTACAAAAGTGTGAATCTTCTGCTTAAATCAGGAGGGTTTGCAAGTATACTCGAAATTTGCTAAAATGTACTCATGATACACCTGCTAAACATATATGTGAGGGCTTAAGATCTGATGTCACTTCTTGTGATGCCACTTCCTGTGATGTCATGCGCTGTGATGTCACGTGCCGCGATGTCATGCGCCGCGATGTCACGCGCCGTGATGCCACTTGCATACTGATTAACTAGGTTAGTCCCCCCACTTCTTTTTTAGGACTTGTGCCCTGCTCGTGGGGGCTGCATTACCCGTACCCCTGTGCACAGCGTACTTTTGCAAGTGCATATGCTTGTTGGCGTTCCCAAAACAGGTGCACTGGGCTCTGAGTAGCCCCAACCTCTGGCACCATTTCCACCAAAGAACTTTGGCCTCCTTGCACCGAGTGCTCTGTGGGCCGATGCTTTTTAAATCGACTCCTGTGCCTCTGGCCTCTGAGTCCTCTGGAGGGTCATCTTTGCTTTTCTTGGGCCCCCCTGGATGCTCCAGGCTTGCCCTTACTCCCCTGTGTTTGGTGAGTCTCCTGGACCTTGCTGGTCCGAACCGTAACCTTTCTTGACCATCTTCGTGGGTTGCCGCTGCCAAGGCTTGTTGGTGCTCCAGCCGGACACCCACCCCTCAGCACTCGACATCCTTCGTGCGACAGCTTGTATCCGGCTCCTGGTTGTCCTTGACGTCTCCTGGTCCTGGTGGCTGCAGAGTCAAGAACCCCCTCACCTGAAGCACCTGACATCGGTGGGCATTCTTCTACAGAGCCCCTGGTCACTCCTGAATGACCCAGACTCGGTCCCCTCTGCTTTCAGGTACTCTTCATCTAGAATCCACCTTTAGATTCCACCGGACACTTTTCTTCTTTCCCGCAGTGGCCTTTCCGTGAAGTCCTCCATTGAGATCGACGACGGTTTCCGAGACCACTTCAGCCCTTTGCACCCGGCTTCCCTGGGATAGGTAACTCTGGTACTATGATATCCACAGGTGGGTGGCTCTTCAACCTCCTATGATCCAAAGGGCTTCCTCGTAATCCACTGGAAAGGGTCCTTAAACTTTAAAACTGCAACCGCGACTCTCCCATAGAATTGTACGGTGCACGCTGTCGTGTTCTCACACTGCACCCGTCCTCCGTGGGGTCCCTACTTACTCACTTTGGGAGGTTCCTTGGGTTCCCAGCGATTCTACATCCTCTAGACACTGTCTTGACTCGAGTCGTGGTTCTTATACCACTATTTTAGTATATGGTTTGGTCTCCCCCTGGAGCCCACTGTGTATTAGTGCTTCTTACGACTGTTTCTGTGCTACAGTATTGTGTGCTTTGTGTTTAGCTGCAAGTAGCAGATACTGTGAGGTATTTAGAGTGTGTTATAATAATAAATACATATTTTTATAACTACTGTGTGGTTCTCCTTTCATTTAACCAATACTATAAGGTTGCATTCTGGTAAAACAAGCTGCTTAACATTCCTTCGAGGCTAAGCGTGACGGCTGCTCTCCACAGCTACCACTTGGATAGTTTTCTAAGGTTATCTTTGACCTCTTAAATCACCATAAAGGTTGTTTGGACTGGGACAGGGTGCCCACTTTAAATAGTGGACAGCATATACCAGGCCAGCTTCTCACATAACCACACATACCTCTTGCTCTGAAATAAATTATTTCTTGTGTGTCTCACATTCAGAAATATTTAGTATCATGCATCATCCTTTACCTTTATAAATAGAGAGGCCATGCATTTCTTTCAAATTCTGCCTTTACAAAGCTCAGCAACCTTGTTCCCTGGTGTTTGCAACCTAGGATTCATATCATTATATAGTTGCCTTTGCTTCACATCATTCAGCCTCCTTTCCTCTTCTTTTTGGGAGTTTTCCTTATATATACCAGATTTTGAATAGTTTTGTGTCAGTTGGTGACTGAGCTTGTATGTTTTGCTCCTCATACCATGACAATGCTTTTGTGTCCATCAGTGTGTTGATACTCGTAGACGTTGGCTGGTGAAGTGGGCTTCTGTGAAGACTCTAATTCATTGGCACTCTGGTCCACAGCTGGTCCTTGACTTTCACAACATGGTGCCTCCTTTCTCCCCGTTGCCTCGGGATGCCTGTTCAAAAAAATTACTAACAAATTGCCAAATTATATATGTGGAGATGTTTGCAAAATGATTTAGTTTGAGGGTGTTGAAGATGATATATTTCTATATGCACATTTTCTTTATTTAGAAAAAATCATAAAATGCAAAAATGTCTTTCTTAAATAACAGTACCAGTTCTGTATGATAGACAATTTCAGAAATATATTCGTCTTTGTGACTCATGCCATTGGAGGACCAGTGAATGTAATGCACTCATTCCTTTTTTCGGTTTCGCCTAGACAGCGCTTGCTCTGTGTTTGTGAAAGCTTTTGTATTGAATATATCTTAAAAGGGGCTTTCATCCCGCACCCCTGCTTTACTTGCTTTTCATCAGGTCCTGTGCTTGCCACTTACTTTTCCTCCATTACTATTGGCTGTAGCATATTTTCCTGCATTTACCAATGCTTTTTCCTCCTGTTGCTTCTCTTATCAGTTTCCCATCTGCAAAGTACTGTATCCATCCACTTTTGGGGAACTATTTTCTTATGGTTTTTGCATGCACATCGCTTGCGCTTTGCTCTACAATTGGTCTCCATCCCTCATGTTGCTCCCACACCTCTTTTCTCTCCTCCCACGCACCACTTCAACAACCATTTCGACACATTCCTGTCTCGACCCTTGTTAGACTGCTGCCATCTTGGAGTCATGTGTCATATGAGAATGCAATTCATGATTTCCTTCTGAACGAGACAGGGCTTTAATCAAATTTGTTTTATTACTGCTCATGAGCCGTTTTTATAACTGGACCGTCAATAGTTTTAACTTTGCACCTCTGTTTCATATATAGTTTATGCATCTTCCCCTTTGCACAGCCATCTCCAGTATGGCCGCCGCACAATCTTATGATTCTCGGGCCTTATTGTTGAAATGTCACTTTACTGGTGTGAAAAACATTTACTCTGCCTCTGCCTTTTTGTACGTTATTGCTCCCTCCATCCATATTCTTGAACTTATGCATGTTGATCGAGACAAACACAATGCTGCCCATTTGTGCACTCTTCTGTTCTACGCTCACAATTCTCGTTTTTAAAGATTGCTTTAGGGACTCTTGTGATTTGCCTTCTTTTTCTTTTAAATTCAACCTTACTTTTTTTTTTTTAAACCTTTTTAGGCTTCGCCTAACATAGCACACATGCGCTGTTCTTTGTAAGAGATATTTTTTGATGCAAGAGCCCATCCATTGCTTACCATTTGTTGGCTTCATTGTCACTCTTGTTCCATCTTAATTAGCCAGTGGGTGCCAGTTTCACTTCCTATTCTTTCATGTAGATCTGTGACCTTGATGAGGAGCAAGGACCGACCTTGTTCCTTGTGTTCCTTGGTGACCCGGCACAAAGGTAAGAAGATGGATTTGATATACTGGGTGACTGCAAGTTGCAACTACTGTTAACCCTGAACCCTGGGGGGCCCTACCTTACAGCCCTCTAAAAAAAGGCCCTCAGAGGTGTGTAGTTACAGTCACCCCAAAAAGATGACAGCTAAGGATCTCTACCCATTGTCTGCGGTATACTCCAGGTTTTTGCTTCCGTTTGCGGCCTTTCACTTTAACGGTCATACCTCAAAAATGCACAGGGCACAGCACATTCTCTATCTCCACAAAAGCCATGGTACTGCTGCAATATATATTTTGCTTCACTTAGCATCCTTGCCGTTGACAACATATCTCCTGCTCAATTTACCTCCCAAACGCAATAAGGTCCTGCTGAGGTATTTGCAATGCCCCCTTTATGACACTAGGCCTGCCATAAAGCATCAGTGCGAGTTACACAACTTGATTGCTTTCAGGCATTCAGATATTTGCTGCCTTGTGGAATTCTGGCTTCCTCCATTCATTGATACGCTGTTTTTTGTTGTAAGTTGTAGCTTAGTGAGCAGTTGTGTAATGTAAGTTACCGAAACCTAAATGCTTTCCAGGCCACTGCATTTTCATATTCTTTAGCACTGTCAATATATTGAGAGCTGTGTTCCTCCTGTACACACTTTTGCACAGATTCACAATTACAATTGGCATTATCTTGTTGACTCATAGGAGCGCACAATATATTGCCTTTCTCCATAAACAAGTCATAATACTTTAACGGAATTTCAGTAACTTATATTACACAACTGCTCACTAAGCTACAACTTACAACAAAAAACACCTTATTATTAATTACACAGGTGAAACTGATGCATAGCAATGCTTGTTTAACCATCTTTTTAGTGTCTGGCTACAGACTGTTGTAGCTGTCTGTTGTTGAACGCTAATGTCATTGATCATCTGTATAGGGCACCGGCATATCGCGGATAATTTACGAGTTTTGAATTCACAATATGGATTCGTGGTGACATGAAGCTGTGCCTATAAGTTAAAATGCATCGATTAATGGTGACGCCTTTGGGCACAATGTGTGTGTTGAACACATTCAGTAGGGATTCAAATCCGAGGTATAGTATTTGCTAATACTCGTTTAATGTTATGTTTGAAAGAAAATAGACACTGTGCCTAAAAAAACAGCAAACCGCTTGTTTGTATATTTCAACACACAGTGAGTTAGATGGGAAAATTAAATGTTTTTCCAAAAGGTACAACAATAAACCATCTCACTTTTATGACTGCTAGAAGGACTCTAGTGACCACAGTGTGGTGTTTTGTGTCTCCCTGGTAAATCTGTAATGTGTACCATGACTGTAACCACTCTCTCCTCTAGAGCGGTTAAGTGTCTGTGAAGCAGAATTGTGGAGTGCATGGGAGTTGGGGTACCCAGACATGGCATCCTACGGGGTTTGTGGCCTGTAAATCAGCATATGTCAAGATAACTATCTCCTCTCTCTCCCTGCATGTTCATGCACTGATCTTTTTTGGTGCCCCTCTCTTCACAAGCCATTGTAACCGGGCAGCTGTGTGCCTGGTTCTGATCCACAAAACCCTTAGTGGCTCGTGGATAGATGATTTTGGGCTGGTCAGTGTGTAGAAAGAAGTATCGCTTTGACAACACATGCGGCTAATTGCAGTGCCAGGTATTTAGCGTAGAAGATAGAAATCAGATGTGTTAAATACCTTCAAACTCGTAATTCTGACCCATCTGTAATCAGGGGTTAATGCATGGGTCAGAACATTATGAACAACTTGTAATTCGGCCATAAGAAGAAGACTTGTGTTGCTACTAACAGAAGGATGAAGAATGTGGGCTCCTTTGTCTGCTCACAAGGTTCCCTGTAAATGTGAAGAACCAAGACCCAGCTGCTTGAAGTGCTGCCAGAAGGCTCATTACCCAAAGCAGGAAGTGCTGCCAGGACCAGAGACGCGTGCCGTTGCCAGGCCGACATCTGAAAAGGATATTACCAAGAGCAAAGCTATCACTGCCACCTGCTGAGGAAAGATATGTGAAGTGTCCTTTTACCTGCCAGCGGGAGCAAAAGTTAATGCTGATGATCCTTCGGGAGAGCTGTGGTATGCTGTGGCTCCCTCCCATGAGACTTGCATGCTGCGTTGCATAATGGCCATTCCGTACAGATCTTGTTGCAGCCTCTGCATGCTTATACTAAATTGGACTGTGAAGGCGGATTGTACGTTTACCCCGCATCATCTGCCCTTTATGCCACTGATTGCCACCTATGGCCCGATTGACAATAGTCTGGCTTGCCAGCCTCGATCTCAGTCCACACCATGACCATTAAGAAGAGGACCCTGACCGCGTGTGACTGAGTTACAATGGCGTCACAGAAAAGCTCAGGCGCAGGTAGGCATCCACCACCAGAGCGGTCTAACATGTTCCGAATGCCCCAGCACAGTACTATCTGACTTTGTTGCAGACTAGATGCCACCCAGCATGATACTGCTACTGTGTTCAGATTTGGGCTTTCAAATGGTGTAAATGTGTTTAGGGCTCCCTTGCATAATATGGAAAGCCAAATAATACGCATTACTTTTGTTGAACATAGTAAGTTATGAGGCCAATGAATTACTTTTTTACTACTTTAACATACCGTTAATTATGATTTAGTCTTATACTCTTTTAATCAGTTATAGTACTTCCTGTAGTTCTATGTAGTGTGCCATCCTAATGTCAGTTGCATATGTGTACTTTGGTTTTAATATAAACTGTTCCATGTCCACCATGTTCCCTGTCCAGGGCTCGTCTGTCTGCCCTTGGAGAGACATCACCTCATCATCATCATCATCAAAATAACTTTATTTCGCCTACCAAAATGGTGGCATAAAAAGTATACTAAAAACAGTTACATTATAGCACAGTCATATAATTACAATTTTACATAACAAACCCAGTAATATAAAAACCAATTGATCTCATAATCTTATGCATAAGTCCATCCTTGAGTAAATATATCAAATAACAGATTAAAATGTCAATCTTCTCTTCTTCAATGCCGACAGGAAAAAGGACGCCAGTGAAAAACATGTAAAAGGGTCAGACAATAGCTGTAAGTAAAAAGGGCCACACGACACTGTCTAAAATTCATTTTGCGTATAAGAGGGATAATAAACCTTTTTCTTTGTTCCTGATAAAATTTACAAAAAATAAAAAGTGAAGATTATTCTGAATAGATAAATCATCACATGTACAAAGAGGCAATTCAGAAAGTGCATACATTTTTGATGGAAAACCTAACATCAAAGGGATATAATTTAACCGAAATCTCACTAATATGAATCTATGTTGCTGGTTAGTGACAAAAGACAGATAAGTTGTATTAGAATCCAGTGACGTAATACTTGGAACAGCAGAAAATGTTCTAACAGTTGTCAGCCTAAAATTAGCGTTCTGCCTCCTTACTTGTAATCTAGACAGTAATTGGTATTTTAACTCTTTCTTTGAAACAGAGCAACATGACACAGGGTTAGTATACAATTCATGTAACCCAACTGCCTTAAGTATGGATTCTACATAGCATATCCATCTAATCCTACTAGCCCCATCTAACTTCTGGACATCATTTATTATATCTCTAGTCAGCGCAAGAGTGTCCTTACGCCAAATCGAATGCCACAATAAGACAGGTGAAATAGAGATTTTGTCACAGATATAAGGGACATCTAATTCAGTGTGACAAATAAAATTAGAACAGGATTTGGGTAAGGAAACTAATTTCTTCAAAAAAGTATCCTCAATCATTTGTAGTTTCGAGCAATCTACAACACCCCACACTGCTGCTCCATATGTTGCAACAGATACACTTTTAGCCTGATAGACTTTCTTTATGGTTTCAATCGGTTTCGATCCAATCTTTTTTACAAATTTACTAAGGGCCCCAATAGTCTTCTCCATCTGCAGACACCTATTTTCAATCATACACTTCCAATTACATTGTCCATTAAATACAATCCCCAAATAATTAAAAGAATCTACCACTTCCATTTTACCCCCTTCAATATGAATATTGGGCTGTTTCCTCTGTTTAGCACCTGCCACTAACACAAAAGATTTGGAAAAATTAATTCTCATATCCAGATCGTTCATAAATTTAATATACTCCCTTACTATCCGACACAGTGCATTACCAGTGCGAGCTAAGATCACTGCGTCATCCGCATAAAGGAGTAGTGGTACCTGCATAGACTTAATGTAAGGGACATCTGGAGTAATACCAATTAGGGCAGATTCAACAGCATTGGTATACAATGAAAATAAAAAGGGGGCAAGGACGCACCCCTGGCGTACACCTCTTGCAATTTTAAAATGTCTCGTACACTCACCATTTTTCCCAAAACGAACAGAAGCTGAGGCCCCACTATACAAATCCTGGATAATACGTATGATCTGGGTCTCAACTCCCATTGCCTCCATGATCTGCCACAGCCTATGCTGTGCCACGCAGTCAAAGGCTGCTGACAGATCCATGAAGGCAAGATACAAGTGGCCATTTTTCGCAGCCGTATATTTTGCTATTATCAGGTTCAAGTTCAGGCACTGATCCACCGTTCCTTTCCCTTTCCTAAAACCATATTGGGTAGGGATAATAATATTCTTCTCCATTGCCCAAACCTCGAGTCTATTTAAAAGGAGCCGTCCCATTAATTTTGCTGTGGAATCTATCAAAGATATCGGCCTGTAATTGATTGGCAATGTCCTATCTCCCTTTTTATAAATTGGGACAATTACAGTCGTTTTCCACGACTGGGGTGCTCCAGTTTGAGAAATATTGTTAAAAACATTAGTTAGAAGCGGAGCCCAAAGGTCTTGATTATCTAAAAAAGGTCGATCGGAACACCATCCGGCCCTGGTGCCTTCCCTCGTTTACATTGGCTGAGAGCGTGTTTAGTTTCGTCTACTGTAAACCAAACATCTATTCCTACGTTATCAAAGCTAGGAGGCGGAGGCTGAATAAATACCTCCTCCAAGACCCCAAACAGAGCTTCAAAATGTGTGACCCAATCCTCCTCAAGAACATGACTATCTAAAGATATAGTTAATTCGTCTTTTAAAAAGGGTGCATTTATTACGGACCAAAATGCCTGTGAACTTTTTATTAGGACAGCTTCATATAGGCTGTCCCACCATTCTTCTTTTAGAGCGTTTTGCCTTACCCTTCTGGCTTCCTTATAGACCTGCCGTAGAGATGTAATCAGATGCTGGTTACGTGGTTTTACTTTAAGGGCCACATGTAGATTTCCAAGTGCAGTTCGGCAATCTTCATCAAACCAAGTACAAGTCTTAGGGGATCTATTACGTATGGAGCGCATAAGATTAAACTTAACTTCCCTCAGTATCAGTTCAAAAGCATTGACCATTCCATCAGTGATTGAGGGATCTAGGCATAGCCTTATCTCTAAGGCACACTTCCTACCTATTTTAACCAAAAATTTCTCTGGGTCAACTTTCTCCCATTTCAGGACGATCCCATTTACCCTTCCAATCACTGGTACTATGGGGAGGTTTAAACGACATTCCCCTTTTTTAAGGAAGAGATAAAAAAGGTGATCGCCGCATGGTCACTAAAAGCATAAAATTTAATCTGTAGTGGGGAAAAGTATTTCCTTATTGAATTAGAGACCAGAATATAGTCAAGTGTAGAAGAGAAGGTACGACTAAAAAAGGTACAGTCTAAGTGCCCAGTTGAGGTATCAATAGTATTTAAAAACACAAGGTTCCTAGTGATGAGTAGTCTATTTAGCCCAGAACCATAATCAGTATGGTCAAAATGTAAAACACAATCCCCATCATCATCTAGTATCCCACATGCCGGAGTATCTACTTTATCACATGGATGAGCATTATAGTCTCCAAGCCAAATTATATCACAGGGTTTGCTAAGTGTTTTCTCTAAATTAGCAATATCCCTTTCTAGTGGTGCCAATATCGCAACTTGGTTATTACCAAAATTATTATTGTAGAAATTTACAAGTAGCCAATATTTATCAGCACCCTGCTCCAAAACTATAATGTGATAGAATGATGATGTATTTAAAAATCGCTTTACTTTTAATGGGAAGCTATTAGAAAGTAAGGTTAACAAACCTCCCTTAGCGCGGCCCGATACCGACGGTTTTGCTGGTGTATGATATGAACAGTACCCATTAAGATGTATTGAATTAATTTCCCAGGTTTCCTGTAGACACACTATATCCTTAGATGTTATAAGGGAAAGCCACTCATTATTTGCTTTCTTTTGGTTAAACCCAGCAATGTTCCACGACATCACTGCTACGGAAGACGTAGAACAATCTATATAAGGCGTAGTCTGGGGCACAGTCAAACCAGATACCTTCGTTTTTGGATGTATATGGGCGTCCACAGTTAAAACAGAAACTACAGGTGATATAAATTCCAAGACTAAATCAGCTGACTCTATATGTGATAAAGTCTGCCCTGTCAGTCAATCACAGTCTTGCATACCGTCCAATGTAGAAAAACGGTTACTAAGAGAGAGAGGTAAAACTGTTGAGGTAGCACATAAGTTAGGAACAGAATACCCAAGTCTATTACTCACATTTCTTCTATTTGACGAAACCTCTAGAAAGTTGTGCGGTTTATAAAAAAAAACAAGTGGAAGTGCACAGATTTCTGAATGGGGTGAAGGAAAACTTGGCAGAACAGATAGTAACTGCCCCACCACATTATGGTTGTCAAAGTTAATAATAATACAATCCCCTTTAAAAGTTTTGGGGGCCTTACCTATCCAGTTAACTCTCCTGGCCATAATCACATGTCCATATATGTTATAGTTATCACCCGCACAATTAGTAAGCCAATACTGGGCTTTATGGATCAGCTGTTCAGTAGATTCTATTTGCTTTAATTTTAATGCCGGTACATTAGCCAAAACAATCACATATGGGCAAGCTGCTGGCGGAAGATCTATCCTGTCTCTAGCATTCAGGCCCTCAGCAGAATGATGAACAACCCCCTCCCACAGGTAATTGAAGTTCCCTTTTCTGAATTCACTGTATTTAGCAAGGGGGTAGACAGGAAAGTATCCACTAATGGCCGGGATGCGTTACGTGTACTTCTAAAATGAGATAGGGGATTGTATATATTTGCATGACTATTTTGCAAAGAATAGAACCGGTCATTCGAATCACTCAAATTCACTTGGGAATCGCCATGTATCAAAGTGACACTCTCTTTGGGTGCCACCAATTGGGCTTGCGCCCCTACCAAAATCTGAGGGGCATCACTGCCCAAATTATCCACCAGCACATGAGGAACCGCACCTGAGGTCAATCTTACTTCCTCATTTAGCTGATTACCCCTTACGGGATTTTGTTTTGATAAAAACATTGCCTCCAAGGAGTTTAGCTTTTCCTCAATTAAAGATAATTTACACGTTAGAGGAGTTAAAAGTGTAGAAACCATTAATTCAATTTTATTTAAAAAGGCAAAATCATGGGCAGAGTCATTTACCACTGGGATTTGCTGATTAAGTTGCATATTAAGAGCCTTAGCCATGACCTTAGACCTTGTAATTCGCATCGTTTTGGGGGAGATAAACAAGAACCCCCACATGTTTCTCCAAACGGGTCCTTTTCATCGTTCGTTGCTTTAATGGCCCTCCTCCTCTTTTCTTTACAATGGAGGGTACAAAATTACTATTCTGTGGGAATATTGGTATAATCTGCCCCTGAGACACAGACTGGCAACCTGTCGTATCATCAGTTAACGTGGGCTGACCCATAGATATAGGAATGCCCAACCCGCCATCAGACTGCACCAGTTCTGTCACTGATACTAGGGCATCCAAAGAGTCTTGGGAATCTGCGATAGTTGTTCTTCCTAGCGAACAGCGTTTATGTGCAATATGTGAGTCCAAAGAGAGCCTCCTCTCAGTTAGTTCAATTTCGTGGACAAGGACCGATTCAGCCCTCGTTAGAAAGGCGTCCAGAGTCCCAATTGGCCCACCCAGATGTTTTTCTTTACTTCCCTTCCTTTTACTCATAATTCGCTTCTAATAACTGAATATCACACCCAGTCAATGAAATTAAGAATTAAAAACCAAATTCCCAATATAGAGTTTGTTAAACTGTAAACAAGTGTACAATAACAGCAATACCTTTCAGTCTCAAACGATCAAACGGTCCAGAGCACAAATATCAGAGAGTTTGCCCAGCCCAGCCTCCTCCGGGCGTGGACGGGCGTGGACGGGCCCGCCCTTGGCCCGGGCTTCGCCCGCGCGCGTCCCGCGCTGCGGGACAGCGCGCTCCTTTTCAGCGCGTCCGCGCGCTGGGGATGCTGGTCAGTGGAGTCCCCTCCTGGGGAGAATAGCGGAAGATGCCTGGAGTCGCTCGCAGTCCCCCCTGTCAAGGCGCTACGATCTGCAGTGCGCCGCGGGACAGCGCGCTCCTTTTCAGCGCGTCCGCGCGCTGGGGATGCTGGTCAGTGGAGTCCCCTCCTGGGGAGAAGAGCGGAAGATGCCTGGAGTCGCTCGCAGTCCCCCTGTCAAGGCGCTACGATCTGCAGTGCGCCGCGGGACAGCGTGCTCCTTTTCAGCGCGTCCGCGCGCTGGGGATGCTGGTCAGTGGAGTCCCCTCCTGGGGAGAAGAGCGGAAGATGCCTGGAGTCGCTCGCAGTCCCCCTGTCAAGGCGCTACGATCTGCAGTGCGCCGCGGGACAGCGCGCTCCTTTTCAGCGCGTCCGCGCGCTGGGGATGCTGGTCAGTGGAGTCCCCTCCTGGGGAGAAGAGCGGAAGATGCCTGGAGTCGCTCGCAGTCCCCCCTGTCAAGGCGCTACGATCTGCCTCAGTATGAGAGAGACCGCTTTTGATTTCTGTGTGTGGACTTTTCCGGGGATCCGGTAATCGACAGACACTGTGATCTGGTGATGCTTAGTGACGTGTTCAAAGTAAAATACAGCACTGGAGTAAACTTCCTTTTCTATTCTGGGTGGGGCCTCGCCGTTCAAGATTATATCCCTCCCAAGATTCGTACGTGTCTCAGAATGCGTACGTGATGTTTAATACAGAAATGCCAAGTCAACACTTGGAAAACCACTCTGAGACTAGGATGCCGCGTGGGGAGGATTTCACAAGCTACACCAGATAGGCTTTTAATAGTGGTGTCTCTTTGACAACTTGGGGGCACCCACTGGGCATCCAATGTGAACGTTTCCAAGCATTCTTTATGCTGTATCGTGTCAGAAAACCCCAAGGTTTATTATCAAATTACGAAGGTAGCTAAGAAAATGCCAAAGATTTAAATATAGTGCACGGTTGGCTGTGGGTCGAGCACTGTTCCCTGCAAAAGGATATTCATAATTTCTCATTTAACTCGCAACATATTCTTATTTTATCCGTTATGCCATCCAAATTATGATATTTATGTCCTGTCTGACAGAAATTGAAGTTTGTTAGAACTTGAAATCATGGTATTTTGAACTAATAAAGTTAAGTTGTCAAGAGACATTTTGAGAGGATCCGCATTTAAACCATATTTAAGAGGCCTGAAGTGGTCTGGTATATGAAATGGGGGAGAGAAATTTGCTCCCGAGTCTGCTGCTGGGGCCAGAACACAAAGCTCAGAAAGCACCTTGACCCTGGAGGAGGGGTGATGCGCAATATAGTGCCAACGGTGACTCTTGCAGCGAGGGACACACCCAGCTGGTGCCAAGAGTGGGCCCATCTGCGCCTGTCAACGATGGAAGAGTCTGGGCTGGGGCACCCCTCTTTTACTTGTGTTCCGGCAACAATGGTGAGCCTAAATTCAGTGGAAATAGAGCAAATGATGCTAAAACTACAACTATTGATTGTTCTCGCGAACGTGCACAAGAGGTAGTAACAAAAGAAATGGAACTTGTGGAAAGATGCATTTTCCTTTCAAATGAGGCTCTTCCTTGACTTCTGGTTCAGCCTCTCCCTTATCATTGGAACGTGTGACCACGAAAGACGCTCAAGTTCACAGTAATCCAAGTAATCTTTGTAGTTAGATTGGTACGCTCCATGGGAAGGAAGGGGTCAATACCATGATTACACCATCTTTGTCCGAAAAGGGGGCTGTGGCAAAGCGCACAAAAAGATTACCCAAAACCCAAAATCTAAAGCTGCATGTCCTTTTGTTATTGCTTTGGTCAATGTACCCCAACTACCTCTTCAGGCTGTGGAATCCACCCCCCCAGCTAAAAAAGAAGGTCTTCCAATGATTAGCCAGAAAGGCATCATTAAGTAACTGCAACTATAACCATGGTGTGGAGGGTGTTGTGGATAGGTCTGCTACTTAAGTGTTTGATGGTGATTGTGCTATAGTAATCTTTAGATTGCTTCAATCGCTGAAAAGTTTTTGCATTCATCTTACCAATGGTTTTTACATACAAGAAGTATAAAACTTTTGCCCGGTATATTTCTATAGACATTTGAATAAAGCTAGCCAAGAATTGAGGTCAGCAGATGAAGCATGATATTATGCACATGTCAGAATTGTGGCCCAGATCCCCACCTTTGCTCCCAAGTAAATCTATCACAGCCTCTGGGCCAGGGTGATAACCACAAAGTCTCCCTCAGCACATCATTTCTACTGGTATCTGAAATACAAGATGTGTGCTGGAACATTGCTGGAGTGGCTTCCAAATTAAATCTGGAGAATCGGATACACTACAGCAACTGATCTGATATAGTTATGCTGCAGGAAACTCGGACATCAAATGATGTATGGTGTGATTTTTTTTTCTATTTTACTAAGGCTGCAATCCCTTTGCCCTCAGGCAGGGCTAGAGCTGGTTTACCAACTTGGATCAAAGTTATCTTGCATTGTTCAATTTTTCAGATTGATGTTCAAAGCGTATTATTCCAGGCTTTTCACCTTCAATGGCCAGAAAATTGAAATCTTATTTTAACTAACTTTTATAACAATGAATTCTCAGTAAGGGATAATAGACATGTTAGTGCATTGCTTGATTTCATTGATGTAGCTCTATTATTGACTACATTTGTTTCACAGGGAACCTGGCTGACCGTGTCATAGAGGGATCAATAAAACCAAGTGTATTTAGTGAGCATAACCCTCTTGTTGTAAAGCTGGCAATTCCCAAGGACAGAACTAGACCTAAGGTTGGGGGTCACACTTGGATCTCCGTTAAGGATAATGGGGATAGGCCAGAGTGCAAAAAATTGTGATCTTGGAGATATCTGGGACAGGCTTATTAACGGTAGTGCGGATTTTATGTTTCAGTTTCTGTCAGGGAATAATAGCCTATCAGATACTGAGGAGGCTTATGTAAAACTGGGGTGCAATGTGAGAAAGTTGTTGTTTAGACTGTTAAGAAACTCACATTGTAACACCTTGGGCTGGTTCGAAAAAATGTAGCGCTTCCAATAATAGACTATGTAAGGCACTAAAGCGTCCACTTAGAACAGGGTTGGGATAACAGCTTGCAGAAGTGACCATAGAATGGGGTTCAGAAAAAGAACACATGACTGTCAAACAGAGCTATGAGAGGAGCATGTAGTTTCCGGCATACTCAAAAACTCCCCAGCCTTCTGGAAGATTGCCAACTCGCATAATTTACTCAAAACCTCTACATCAGATCTGGCCCTCTCTATAATGGCCCTGATTCATGCATAGCATACTTCACAATGATCTACAGCCTCCTGGCAACTGACGTCAGTGCCTTTAGATTAGAATCTCAAACTATCCTTTAAATGAAGTGTTTCGCCTCCACGAGGTGGTGGTAACGATTAATAGGAGTCAAAGCAATAAAGTGCCTGGTCGTGATCGGGTCCCAGTGGACCTATAAAAAGATAATATTGACCTCTGGACTCCCCTTCTAACTAATGCCCTAAATGCAGCCTGTATTATAGGGCTTTCCAGTATTGGCAAATTGTGAATTATACTGGTTTACAAAAAAGGGAGTTGTAGGGACCCTCAATGCTATCAGCCCATTTCATTGACATATTCTACGGAAAAACTCATCGGAAGAGTTGTTCTTGAAAGGCTTTTAAGTTGGACCACAGAGCCTAAAATGATATCTGTGGCCCAATGTGGTTTGAGGACTGGCTTAGGGACACTAGAGCAAAGCCTAAATGTACATTCCCTGATAAGTAACTTTAGGGTCGCTAAATGAAGCCAACTTCACTTAGCTTTGATGGAACTTTCATGTGCATGCAACACTGTTAACATTTCTGAGCTGTGGGATGTTTTGTCCTAAATGAGCTTAGAGGGAGTGTTACTGGACTTAATACATGCCCTACCTACACTTTGACCTCTCTGCTTCAGTGCTCTTTGGGAAGAGAGGGGAATACACCGATTCACTTGCACTAGTGCGTGTTGTGTGTCAGGGCTACATCTTGGCTCCCATTGTGTTTCTATTATGCATCAGTGGTCTTGACACAGCCTTGTTAGAGAAGGGGCAGGACTGGCCAGTTTTTAAGAACAAGCCTGTACCTGTCCTACTGTACATCAACAGTGCAGTTTTAATGTTTAGAACTCAGGCCGGCCTAAAGGAGCTTATTGACACGTTTGTGCTTTTCTTTTGGCTCTCGAAACACATTTTCAACAACATTAACTATTGTGTGTGCCCCAAAAATTTGTAGAGATGTTTCACAGACAGAGGCAAGCCCATTGAGACAATTAACCACTTTCTATATTTGGGGTGATTTTTGACCCCATCAGCTCTTGGGGTCCTTGTCTCTCTTCTAGGAAACAATGTTTTGTGCAGTCCATGCAGTTTCTATTTAATCAGGCTTCATACATAGGTAAAAAGCCATTGCACACCCCTTGGAAATTTATCAAACAAAATGCATTCCAATTCAGACTCATGGGGCAGAAATTTGGGGGTACAGTAATGTAAGCATCCTAGAAGTGGAAGAAAATAGAGTGGGTTGTTAAAATCTTCCTATGTGTAGTTCATATTATGTTATTCATTAAGAGTTAGGGCTGGATTTTGTAGAGGACTACATTAAAATTGCCCTTGTGCATCTGTGGATTTCGATCTGGTGCAGTGTAGGGCTGAAACATGTTGGCACCATAAGGGTCATAGGACCACTGCTTCCATGGTGCCCATTTCATAGTTTATTTTAACTATTTCCCATCCACTTATTTACACGTAGCTTTCCCCAGACACACCAATTTAAGGAGCTTCGTAGAAAATGGTTGAGCCTACCCTGACTTCTAGGGGTCAGGGTGAACCCGATGATAAAGCATACCACTACTAGAGTGGGTGAGGGTTGTATGTAAAAAAAAAGGATTTATTTTCCTTTTCCCCACCACTCACAGAGGTGGTGTCTAGCCATGGAGTGCACCCTTTCTCTCATTAGGCAGAGGGATACTTTTATGTTTATCTGCAGTTGTAAAGATGAACTTAGAAACTTTCCTGCCCCTGCTCTAATGACAATGCCATTTGTGAACTAAGAGGCAAGTCAGTTTTCATCTATACCCTATGTGTGGCCTAGATTCTTATTATTTATGTAGCAACATTCTGTTTTACTAAATCAAACACAAGGGGTTTTTGCGCATTGCACGTCCTCAACTCATGTACTTGAAGGTGCCCGCATGTGTGAAAATGAAGAGAAAAAAAGACTGAGTGAAAAACCATATTTGTGTGGGATCACATATTTTAATCAAGTAGGGAAGCCAGGATTGGTTCAGGTTTTCCTTTTTCAAATTATGCAATCCAACCACCAGATTGCTATCTTTTTCGCTCCCTTTTAAAGTTAAAGTTTTATGCTTTATTTTAATTCTAAGAGCATGAGATTAGAGTGTGTTGGCAGACAGAAGCTGCATGGAAGCTTGGCTCGTTTTGGGCTAAGAGTCACAGAGGACCTTGAGGTGAGTCAAAGCCATGCCTCTGCCTCAAGCCTTCTGTGGCTCGCCCATCTTTACTCAACAAATAATTCAGTAGTTTTCTTCATAGACTGGGCTATCCTGTGATGGTGTGTATGTTCTAGGTATTATGCTCTGCTCTGTCTCGATTGTAATATCATTGGTGTGGAGCCGCACAGTGGATACAGATGTAATAGGATCATCTTTGGTTATGTTAGATTGTTAAGTACAGATTTGTTTACATGAGATCCTGATTTCTTATTGCGTGAGCTGTGGGCATAGGATTTAGTGTTGGGTGTGGCTAGAGAGCTTTGCTGATTGCTTACTCATCTCTTATAATGGTAATATGTCCATTATTCAGTGCTTAGAAGATGGCTGAGCAGAATGTTGCGCGCTATATGGCTTGTTAGAATGCTGTTGGATGCACGTCTTCTGTCTAATCCGGTTTTTGTATTGTAATATGGATGTTTCATTTGTTATTGGTTCTATTGGTGTATTTATGCTGGAATATGTTGCTTCTGCTTTGCTTTCAATAAAACATAATGCATCCTCTATGTAAGAGATAACTTGTATCTTGTGGTCCACTTACTCCGTTTTCATATCTCTTAAGCATTGATTTTTCTGTCAATAAAACATTTTTCCTGAACAATATTTCCTTGTGATATATGAAATCGTTTTTTCACTCACTTTACTATCTTGCTGTTTTGTATCCCAGAGCAATATGTTGATTTTATCAGTATAGTGGATCTAAGAAAATCATTCAGTCGCTACAAGCCAAGCGTGCTTCATCACTTTCAGTTTACATTATTATAAATTGGTGCTTTATTAAGGATGTTCATAGAAGCGCTGAAAGTTACCTTAAATTCAGATTATTTTTGGTAACAGTGAAATCTCAAAAAATTGGCTTCTAGTCTTATGCAGTGTCATGCTTTTGGATTTCTTTGTTTTTCTTTTTTCTTTTACTATTGTGCAGGATTATAACTTTTGATTCAGGTATAGACTTTTGTCTTTTCCTCCCCTTGAGACTTGTCTTTGTGGAAATATATGTTAATGATGAAAAAGAAAGCCTATTTTGATGTGACTACAGACATGAATCAATCTGCTTGGGTATCTTAAAGCTTTGTGATTTATGTTTTTTATGCTGAAAACATTCATTATTGTTAAGATATCTTTCCTTTTTTAATTTTGTTTTTATTTATCGAGTTTTAAGGTTAAATTACATAATGAGTAACAATGCCCCCAACAAAGTCATTCATGGCGGAGTTTCTCGTTGTCCCATTTCTCATGGCATAAGATGTAATATGCTACGTACATGTCTTATCAGGAAATACATACAGCGACAGTGGTGAACTAGCTTTCCTTCCTACGACCATTCCGCCCTGTGGTTCAGAACATGGTACCCTCTATGGTAACAATGTCTTAACAAGCTATGGGCCAGCACAGCATGCAGCCATGCAGGAGGGGTTTGGGGTATTCATTCTGTCCGTGCCAGTCTGTCTAAGGTAAGTCACAAAGGGTTCCCAAAGTCCTTGGGGCGTGTTGCTAGGGGCATCAGGTCCCAGTATGCTGTCAGTTGCTCCTGGCAGTAGGAAATGTCTGCAATCCAGGCCTGTTTGGTCGGGATCGGCTGTCTCCCCCAGTGTATCGCTACCCTATGCTTAGCCAGCAGCAGCAGCATCGCAGTGAGGTGTCGATACCCATCTGGGGTATCTTTCACAAAGCCCAGAAGGCACACTATAGGGTCTGGTGGAAATGGGGCCCCAATTATGGCATAGCAAAACCAAAGGGGATGATGGACGGAGTGTTGAACATTGCAAGCACTCACCCCCAGTCAACTGATCTGGGTTTAATCCATCATCATTCTTTAGCTCACTCCGCCACCCCAGTTCAGACACCATGTCTTCCCTGGAACGGAAACAAGCATCCTGGGACCGGTTTCTGGCTTACAGCCGTCATCAGCCAGGCTATCTTGAATCCAGTGGCAAAGTGAGCAAGGGACCCACGTCTGGGCATACCCTGCCAACTTAGGGCGAACATAGCAAAACAAAACGGGATGATGGACGGAGTGTTGAACATTGCAAGCACTCACCCCCAGTCAACTGATCTGGGTTTAATCCATCATCATTCTTTAGCTCACTCCGCCACCCCAGTTCAGACACCATGTCTTCCTGGAACGGAAACAAGCATCCTGGGACCGGTTTCTGGCTTACAGCCGTCATCAGCCAGGCTATCTTGAATCCAGTGGCAAAGTGAGCAAGGGACCCACGTCTGGGCATACCCTGCCAACTTAGGGCGAACATAGCAAAACCAAAGGGGATGATGGACGGAGTGTTGAACATTGCAAGCACTCACCCCCAGTCAACTCATTGTGCCACATATCATAGTCCAGAAATTTGCCACTCCAGGGCAGCTCCATGCTAAATGTAAGAAGGTGCCCCGCGGCAGCGCAAACAGTGAAAGTCAGCTGCTAGTCCTATTTTATGGAGTTGTGATGGCATGTGGTATATTCTGTGCAAGTGATTAAAATGTATTAGTCTTAATCTGTTGTTAGGAGACAGCTTCTCCGTTTGGGCGCAGCATTAATACCATTGCGCTTCTGATATATCAGAGTTTAGGTCCCGCTCCCAAGCCGTTAGAGCCTTCACAGTATCGATTGGGGAGGCAGCCTGTGTGAGTGTGTATAGCTGGGTTATAAGTTTGCACGGTGACCTAGATGAGTGTATATAATCTAGTGCTGTGGAGACAGGAGGGGGAGCAGGGAATGAGTAATGGATTGTGCGGCAAGTGGCCCTAATTTGATAATGTAACAATGTATCCGAGAGTGTCGGTGTTTGCATATCCATGCCGACAAAGCAGGGGAGAAACTCTCCATCTGGGTACAGGTCAGCAAAAACTTTAATACCTTGTGCCCCTGCGCGTCTGGCCGAGCCCTTATCCTGTAAGGGGGGGGGGAATGTGGGATTATCTGCCAAAGAGGCAAAAGGCGCGCACAACAACGTTAGGCCAGCCCCCCTGCGGAAGCCATCCCACGCACTCTACAGTGCTGATTTCAGCTTACGGAGCCTTGTAAGGCTGGAACAGAGCAGTTTTTAGTGCCCATGGCGTTACTTGATCTTGCTCAATCGCTAGGTGCGGCTGAAACAGGGTGGGATGGAGCCAATGGTGCAAGAATTGCGCCTGGGTACATAGTGAGTACAACTGCATATCTGGTGCACTCAAACTGCCATGAGCGGGTGGCATAGTTAACCGTTCATAGGATACCCTCGGCTGTCGGCCTGCCCATGCCAGCGTGATCAGATTGGATCATAGTCGTTTAAAAAACTGCACAGTAAGTGGGAGTGGAATGCTTACAAAGAGATACAGAAATTTCTGAAGTATTACCATCTTGGTGATGGCTATGCAGTCAGCAAGGAACAGTGGTAATTTGATCCATAATTGGATTTGTGTCTCCAACCAGTCTATGGTGTGACCATAATTCACCCTCCAGAGCTCCTCCGGGTCTCTACTGAGCCATATGCCCAAATACTTGACAGCTTCCGCTGCCCATTTCAGGGGATATTCAGCTTTGTAGAGTATTGTGGCTTCCGTCAGTAGAAAGAGGATCGATTTGGACCAGTTCATTTGGATTCCCGAGTATCCGCTGTATCGGACCACTTCGCGTATCATGGGCTCTAGGTTGGCCCTCGGGTCTCGTATATATAATGCCACATCATCGGCGTACATGGGCACGACGAGGCCGCGGGTCGTGAAGCCAATGCCCTGTTTGGCATGGTGTTGCCGTAGTCTGTCTGCCAGTGGCTCCATAGCTAAGGCGAATAGGAGCGCGGATAAGGGGCATCCCTCCCGCGAGTGATCATTATCGGTTCCTAGACGCGTCCATTGAGTCTAATACGAGCCGTGGGGAGGGTATACAAGAGTTGTATTTTCAGGATAAAGTTGTGGCTCAGCCCCAGGTGACGGATAAACGGGAAAAGGAAGGTCCATTCAAGGGTGTCAAATGCTTTAGTGGCGTCTAGCAAAGCTGCCACTGCTGGAATAGAAGGGTGAATGTGGTGCTTAATCTCAAATATAGTACGGAGGTTGTGCGATGTGGCACGTCCGGGGATGAAGCCCCGACTAGTCCGGGCGGGCTATTAAGGGCAGAAGGGGCAGCAAGCGGTTCGCCAATACTTTCGCCTAAATCTTGTTGTTAATATTTATGAGGGACATGGGGCAATATGAGTCGCAAAGTTCAGCAGGTTTGTCTGGCTTTAAGATAGTCACTATGACAGCCTCTCTCAGTGAAGGCGGGAGACGTCCCAGAGTCAGTGACTCATGGTACATCTCAATAAGATGGGGATGACTATGGACGCATACTCCGTGTAAAATGCCGGCGTCAATCCATCTAAACGGGGGGCCTTGTCCGCTGGCAGGCTCGTGATAACTTGGGCAATCTCTTCTGGAGTGATCAGATCATATAGATACTCCCTGTGCCCATGGTCTAGCCAAAAGAGTTGGATGGAATCAAAGAAACCCTTAGTGCCTCCGGATCACTTTCTGCTCCGGCGGTATACAGTTGAGTGTTTACAAGTGGACATAATCTCTGGCAGTTCAGACGACTAGGAGATCAGCCGGGAGTCGGACCTCCTTAGTTCAGTCTCATACGTAGAAGCGTAGTGCCTGCGCAGTAGCCCAGCTAGTGTCTTTCCCGGGCGGTCTCCCTCACCGTACTTTTGCGCCTGGGTCTCTTTACCCAGGTAGTGCACCTCCGTCGGCCTCCTCCCCATAGGCTGTAAGTTTATCACTAATATCGGCTAGTATGTAGGGGCGAGGGAAGATATCTTTCCTTGGCATCAAGTAAAACTAGATGTGTTACTCACATACTTTCTCCTAACTTGGTGACGTGGTGTATAGTGGCTGTGCTCAATATCCTCTAAATACGGGGTGTTAGAGAGAGACAAAAAGAAATATCAGTTCAAGTCTGCTCTGTTCTGGGGACTTGTGCAGAAAAGAAGCAAGGATTGATTGGTGAGACAAACACCCTTACCATCACTGAACTGGGGCAAAACTTCTGCTGTCGTCTGGCAGTTTCCAAGGCTGTCGTATGTTATTTTTGCAGTCTTTTTTGTGACAAACATCTTGAAAGAGACTAAACAATGTGTTGAGCCATAGTGAGTGTGGCACAATAGTTTAGGTTGGCCAAATACTTCCTTTGTTTTGGGTTGATGTTTGTTGTTGTCCAACTATAATAGAAGATCAAATCTGTGAACAATGTCTGTAGGTAGCTCCTTATGTGCAGAGGTGTTATTTTTTTTTCTTTTTCAACTGTCTTTTGTTGTCTGTTTGGCTAGTATTGTTTTATATTTGCTTAGCTTGTCCTCCTACTACTAGGCTTCTTTTTTCTTATTTGAGGATGTATCGTGGTAGTAGGAAAAGGCAGAAGCTGGATTTCAGTACATGTGATGACAGTTAAGAAGGAAAGCCTTTCAGGATGTGTATGTATACCATTAAGTACTATGCATTACATAGCTATCAAATGACATTTTCCTTTTGCAATGCACCCTTTTGCTATACACCCTTTTGCTGGGTACATTGTGATCCTTACTTCTAAATTTGAGGTTTTTCGTACATCTATGATCTTCAGTATGTTTTTGAGGGAAGGATTAGCTTTTTTCGTTGCTGGTAATGTCCCAGAAGGAAAGGACATGTAAACGATTAGGATGCTGGCAATGAATAGTATTCCAGAGCTGCTTTTACACTGGAGCGAGATAAGGTCTCTGCATTGCTCATTTCTGGTGGTCTCTCTTGAGCACTTGGTTTGGCACACTATGAAATGGGCTGCTATGAAAGAGTTCTGGTTGAAGATATGTGGAGTAAATATTGAATTTGAACTTAAGAATAATGTGAATTGAAAATTATTTAAAGAATTTTTTTTATAATATTTTCTAAATTCTTCTTAGAGGAAAAGAAGGCCCTTTGTTAACTTGACTTTACCACTGCTGTCAAGTATTGATCTGTAACATCCCAAAGTTTTGTTTTTCTTTTATTGCACTGCTGTTGGCCATTATGCATGAAATAAGAGACCCACATTCTCCCGTGGTCCAGTGTGAAGTATCCTACGTTCTGAAGGCAATACGATCTAAGTAGTTTTGCCTGCTTAAACAGTCATTCTAAAATGGTTAAGGGCAAGGTATTGCCAAATTCCTCATATGGCTGTCTGCAAGCAGTTAATCTTCCCAAACCTCATGTTAGGTATCCATGCTTAAATCTTTTGGCTGAATCCCTAGTGGTATGTTAATGGCGCTCTCTACCAGCCCCCCATGAAATGTATGCCTAGAAACAATGGCAGGCATTAGAATGGGTTTAGAGGATGTAAGGTAAGTAATAGTAACCCACTGTAGTAATTCCTACGTTCTTGGCCTAGAGATGAACAAGCTTTTGAGGTTAAGTTGGAGTTGCACAAACACACTGACATCACTATTAAGTCAAAATCATTTAGTCACTTCTTTGGATGGTAAGACACATCAGGCGTTACTGCTAGTAATGTTTACTGGATTAGCACTCTTCCTGTGAATTAGAGAGTTTGAAAATGTTGAAAAAAACATGAGAATGGGCTCACATTAAAGCGGTGTTTCCCAAACCTTTTAGAACCACGCCCAAACTTTTAGAACAGCAAACTTTTGTGACCCACCTAGCTTTAATGATCATGAGATGGGCAATTTTTCAAAGTAACTAAAGTATTGTGTATTAGTGCTCTGTCATTTACAAACTCCACATTTTCCTTCAAAATGGCCACTAAATTTGCCCAGACAAACAGTTTTACTTATGAAACTATATTGCACACAAATGATAAAGTGTGGAAATTGGATTCAGTGACTACTTATCATTTGGGCACCAGAAACTAAAGTGTCTTGATTTGTTTTGATCCTGTTAAAATCTGTTCCCATCACACTAAAGAATTACATAAAAGAGTGCTTAATTTTTGCTTTCATAACTGCAAAATGTGCACGGTTCATTTACAGGTATTTACATTTTGTTGTGTGTTACAAAAATATGACATCCTACAGCCTTTCCTTTCACACACTGGCTGCTGCATGCTAGCCTACAGTTGGCCTACAGTTGGAAGTTGCTGGCAGGTCTTCAGATGCAACTTGCATTTGAAAAAATTGATTAAATGATCTCAGAAATGGTAGCTTAGTACATGAAATTAATGAGAGAAATTATAAGTTGTATAAAAATAGAACAAGATAAGATCTTTTTTAATAATCTCTTTATTAGGTTTTAACAAAATAGGCACATAAACATTGTAGTTGCAACCATCTTGGCAGGATACAGAGGCATCAGACTGTCCAATCTTACAGTATCACAGGTTAACACATATCCATATCCCTTGCTGCTCTCTTAAACATAACCTGTACTGTACATCAATCAGTATCCCCACTCTCCTCTGTGGCTTCACTATGCGTGTGATCACCATGGTGTCTCTCAATTGTGTTAATCATCCTGCCCCACTTTTTCATCTCGCTGCGATCGTCTCATGTGTTGTGTGTCCTTTATTGCCCATTCCAATACATTTTTCCTCCACACCTACACCTGAGGAGCTTGTGAGGCAATCCAATATATTGCTACTCTGCGTTTGGCCAGTACCAGACAAGTGCCACCATCTGTACCGTCCTCTCCAACCTTATTGCTTTAATACGTACTAGTTCCTTTGTAATAGTCACCCAGAAAAATCACCACAGGTGGACATAATCAGGTCATATAAACTAAATCCACTGCACGCAGTCCACACCTTGCACATGCCACCACCCTAACAGGGTCAATCCAGGTCAATTTGCTGGGCGTCAGATATGTTTGATGTATATAGTTAAAGTGAATCAGCTTAAATCTAGCATTAGGTGATCTAATTTTCACTGCCTCACAGGCCTTTTTCCAGTCCCGCTCTGACAGCATATCTGGACAAGCCACCTACCATCTGTTCCTAGCCTTCCCTGTCATACCTCCCTTGTCCACCAGCAGGGCCAAATGCATGTGCATGATCAGGCGCCTGCATCCCGCCAAGTCGGTGATATGGAGCACTACATTGTGTGCCAGTGGTTTATCAAGAAATGTGGGCCAGATCTGATGAGCCACATGAGCCAGCCTTGTATATTGCAAAAATTGTCCTGGCCTCACCCCAAACTGCTCCTCTACCTGTTCAAAGGTGATACATCTGTCATTGTAATAAAGGTCCCTTACAGTCTCGCAGCCTCCTTCCCGCCACTGGGCAAAGCACATTGCGCTCTGCAAGGCAGAGAAGGTCTACAAATACCACAGTGGCACGGAGTCAGCAAAGGGTGCCCTTTGTAGTGCCATTTCACTGCCAGCAGCCTTGTCAGGTAAGGGAGTTCTTGAGAAACACCCTCGCCCATCAGAAAAAATTTGGATAGGGAGTGCGAGCCACAGACACCGGCCAAGAGATTCCACTCCTACTTGGGTCCCTCTTCAAGACAGCTAGCTGCATGTTTCAGCTGCATAGCAGCATAATATAGAAACAAATCTGTCAGTCCCAGTTCCCCCTGCGTTAAGGGAAGCTTTAGATTTTCTAGCTTCATTCAGCTTCTCTTCCGACCCCAGACCAGCCGACCAAGCAGCTGGTTGAGCCTGTGAAACGTGGCCATTGGGATCGGACACATCGCATTTTGCATGATGTACAAGCATTTTCGCGACCGTACCACAGCCCATATGTGACAGTGGCTACCTTACCCAGAATTGCACTGATCGCGCAAGCCTCTGCACAAGTGCTCCTACATTAAGATCATAGTGGGCTGTTGTCGTTCGCGTAAACAATATACCAAGGTTTCGGTACCGTTCTGGTTCCCACCCCAGTCCCAGACCCTGTGGGGCAGGCTGGTCCCACTGATCTCTCCACCCCAGGGACAACAAGTGACTTTTAGTCTTGTTCGTATGCAGGCCAGACACCACCGCAGAATCATCCAGCTCCTTTAGTAGCAAAGGTATTGCCCCTACCAAGTCCCCTAAGTAGACTAGGACGTTGTCTGCCTAGACGGAGACCACATGCTTGTGTCCACCTGTGTCAATACCCCAGGGTCCCAACTTTACCCGCAACCTGTTTGCAAATGGCTCCATTGCCAGCGCGAATATTATCAGGGGCAGAAGACACCCCTGCCTTGTACCCCTACCCAGAGTCCATGCATCCGATGCCATGCCTCCTGTTAGGACCCTAGCCAGTAGATCCGTCTATACCAACTGCACCTATTTAATATAATTAGGGCCAAACCCCATGTGTCTGAGGACCGCCCATAAGTATTGCGATCCCACCATGTCAAACGTCCTTTTGAGGTCCAACATAGCCACCACAGCAGGACTAGGGGAGTCTGCCAAGGAGTCTCCTGATATTGTACATGGTGCTCCGTCTGGGTATAAACCCAGACTGATCGGAGTGTATAAGAGTAATCACTACCCTATGCAGTCTGTAGCTAGCACCTTGCAGAGTATTTTAATGTTCGTACTAAGCATGGAAAGAGGTCTGTATGAAGCCAGGTCAGCGGGGTCTCGCCCTGCCTTCGGGATCCACACCATCACTGCCTCCCTCATACTTTGGGCAGCATGCCCGTCAAGGTAAACCTCTGGCAGGCACTTATGGATTTCAGACGGCATTATTTGGCATGTTTCCACCTGGAAGCAATCCGATCCTGGGGTTTTACCCCACAGCAAGGTCTCAAGGTTTTTCCGCAGGTCAGTTAGCTCCAACTGCACCTCTAGTTGTTGCCGCTGAGCGTCAGTCAGGCCTTACAATCGAGCCTCTATGAGATACTCTTCTAGTGTCTCCTCCACCACTGCAGGTGCCCCTACAAACCCAATTGCAAGTGCTATTTATTCTGTTGTGGTCTATAATGTCTTCTCCTGTGTTCCTGTGTATGCTAAGGATGTGCATCTGCGGATGTTCCTGCCATAACAGGCACTCCAGCATCCCCACCGCCTTGTCTCCCTCAGAGAATAACCATTGCCAGTAGGCCTTGTATGTGTATTTTTTCAGGATACTCCAAACCTCCCCCACCCTTTGCTTTAAGGGCTGTGAACTGAAGTCTCTCATCTGGCTCCAGGTCAGCTTTCATCTCCAGGTCTGCCTGCTCCCCCTCCAGGGCTCGCAGCTCCTGTTCTAGCTCCTGTCGCACCTCAAACACATTTGTGGTACATTCTCCATGCAGCGTCACTTTATAGGCCTCCCACTCTCTCGGCAGTCCCCCTGTTATCCTGGAAAAACAGGGAAGTAAAGTCCTGGATGTGAGTTGCAAATCCCCCATCTGCCAGAAACTCGCCACCCAGCGTCCACAGCGGGATCGTGGACCTGAACCCCCTAGGTAGCACTGTGACCAGCAGCGGTGAGTGATCTGAGAGGTAGCAGTTCAAAAACATTGAATGTTGATACATTTCCACTTGTTCCCTGTGCTCCAGTACATAGTCTAACCTGCTATGCCCACCATGAACCGTTGAGTAATAGGAGTAAATCTGATCCCCCGGGTGGTGGAGTCTCCATACATCAAAAAGGTGTAAATCCTGTATCGATTTCTGGAGGGCCATCACCATTTGTGTCTTGGGACTCGGTCTGGGGGGATGCCCATCCATCCTCTCATCCAACACACTGTTAAAGTCCCCACCCAAACAAGTCTCGTCTGCAAGTCTGGGGCCATAATTCTTGTCAGTTCTGTGCAAAAGGTCTTATTGTCTATGTGCAGTGCTTACATGTTAACCAAACAGGTGTCCACTCTGTCAAACACCCCTGCCACCAGCAGGCAGCGCCCACCTGAGGGAAACGTCCTTTAGGATAAAGCCGGAATCACACTGTGACTTCACAGTGCTGGCAACAGAACATATGCGTCTTTAGCAAGCATTCATTCTGCACGCAAGTCGTTATAAGGAATTGCTTTAGGGGGTCGTAATGGTGGAGTTGAGTTGGAATTAAACCAACACCTTCCCTAATGTTGCGCAGACTGGAGTTGGAATAGTAAATTAAACTATTCCAATATCCAGCGCCCCCCTAAGGCAAGTCTTTAAAATGACTTGCATGCAGAACAAATGCATGCTAAAGACGCATTCGTTCAAATGACAGAGTTAATAAGACATGCGTGAAAAATGCATTCGAAATTCCAGCACACTTTCCTCATTTGATTCTCTGACCACCTCCCTCTCCACATAGGGGACCCCAGCAGCAATCCACGTTCGCACACCCCTGGCATAATTTGAATATATAGCAACATACAGTGACACTCTCCAGTTGTTCTGCATCTTAGTCACTTCCGCACCCAGCCGATGTGTTTCCTGCAGCATAGCAATCTGAACACTAGAACGCTTAAGATATGTACTCTATAGTACTTGGGGCAGATTTTCAATCCCTGAACATTCCAGGACATAAATGTACGGTATCACGAAGGATGTATCAGTCTCTCCCCAGACTCTCTGAGAATTCCTCCCCCCTGAATCCCCCAACCCCCATGTGCCCCCACCCGCTGAATCTGGTTGCAAAAAACTCTGCCTGTTCAAAATCCCTTCTCCAACCCTCAGGGAAGGACAACTAATCTTTTCCTGAGGCACCCTCCCATCGAGAAAACTCATCTTCTCCCCAGCGGATGGGTTGCCAAAGTGGATTGCAAGCTTCCCCATTACATAGGAGAGCCCCGTACTTTCCCCTTCCCCCAGAAATCAAAGTAGAGAATTAACTCAGTGCTACTTGAGTTCATTCAAACAAGGTTATATCTCAGAAACCAAAAATGTGGGCAGTGCCCAAACTGCCAAAGCCGGAACTCCTTAGCAGGTCGGGCCTGCCGGCTTTCCCCGAGGGGGAAGTGATTGTCTATAGTCCAGTCTCTTCAGGGAAGCGTCCATGGGACCAGATTGCCACCTATAGTGGAGCTGGCCCCAATTTTCTATATCGGACAGCCCCCACCTTTAACATTACATGCCATGGCATCTGGACCATAGAACATCAGGGTAAAATGCATCTCGCCCTCATGGACACGCGCATCACAGGCCAATCTGCCGCACCCCAAAGCCATATCTACAGGGCCTCCTAGGCATCCCCTGTCCCCGCTGGGACCACATTGTCGCTCCGGGGTGGGGCTATCCTCTTACGCGGTACCTCTGAGCCATCTGAGGAGGACTCCACTACTCTCACCATTGTCCTGTCCTTCCCCATTATGATGCGGTGCTGTCTGGATGGGCTCTGTAATGTCTCCCGCTTTTCCTCCTATGCTTGTAGACCATATTTCAGGTAGTGTCAGCGAAGTGCGACCCAGGCGCACCTGTCCCGCCAACCCCTGCCTTGTCCCACATGTCTAGCCAGGTCCACACCTCCATCAGACTATCAAAAAGTGACTCTTCCCTGCAGAAGGACCTTAAGGCGCACAGGGAACAGCAGCATATACTGCAGCACAGGCGCACAGAGTTTCTGTTTGACTTCTATGTAAGATTTTCTGCGGGCTTACACTGTGTAATCAGGGTAGACTGTAAAGGTGTGATTCTCAAATCTTTTCTGCTTGGCAAGTCACGCTGCCCTGAGGATACTGTCTCTGTCCCTTTAGTTTAGGATGCGGTCTATCAGGGCTTTTGGCAGGCCCTGGGCGGGGCCTCGCTGCTAACACCCTATGCACCCTCTCCACTGCAAACATGGGCAACAGGTCCGCTGGGTTGAGATCCTGTCTTATCCATTACTCAAGGAATACCTCCAGATTGGCTCCTTCTGCCTGCTTTGGAAACCCCAGGATGCAGAGATTGTTCCATCTGGAGCGGTTCTCTGAGTCCTCCGCACTGTCCTCCAGGATGGCGGTGGCCTTGGTGAGACACACCACTTGTCCTCTCAGAATCTTTATCTACTCCTGAAGCTCCTTTGTCGGGCCCTCCACTGTTTGCACTCTCTCCACCACCTTCGGCAGGTCCTCCTGCAGCTGGTTAACATTGAAGGAGACCGTTTCTATCTTCCCTTCCAGGGCTGCACGATTGCCCTGAAAAGTCTGAAGAAGCTCCATTCTGGATGACTCCTCCTGTGGTGCATCTCGTCCTGCTCCTTCTGCGATTCTGTGTGGCCCGAGGCTCACTGCAGGAGGGACTGGGGCACGGTGTACTGCACAATCATATTCCTCTAAGGCCCTCTAGGCGCTTTGTCTTTCCCCATGCCAGCGGGCGGTGCTCATGTCTGTCCAGACACAGTTGTGCTCCCAGGTCCAACCCAGCAGGGGGTCCCATCGGCACGTGGCTCAGCACTTCATTCTTATAGTCCAATTGCAGTCCAACCTCTCAGGCTGTGCTCCCCAAAGGGAGCCCAGAGGATCATAGGTGCCCCAGAGTTCCCGGCAAGTGTCCTGGTGCCCTCAGGGGGGAGCTGTGTCCACCCAGAGATCACTAGTGCATCAAAGATTCTCTGTCAAGCCCACAGAGGTCACTCAAGCGGAGGACCCCTCAGGAGCAGCACCACGACATACACTTCTCCCCTGCCAGGGCATCAGCATTGCTGTGTGCAGTTTTATTGCTGGTGTCAATCAAGCCTGCCTACCTGGTCCCCAGTGCCTTCTACCCCAGGGTTCCAGGCACCCCCGTGCTCCACGCTCGCCTCCATCCTCGCATCTCAGGGCCAGAGCTTCCTACCAGAGGGCGGGGTGTTCCTCTCATCCCTCCTGGTTGCCCATGGTAGGTCAAAACAAACACAAGGAGATAATGGATGGAGCACTGAAATGTTTCAGACACTCACCCCCAGTCACAGATCTGGGTTGAATCCATCATCGTTCTTTAGCTCACTTCGCCACCCCAGTTCAGACACAGCTATATGCAAATCAGTCTTGACCCTGTGCCTCATGGGAACAGTCCAGCCCGAACTACCAAGCCATGTCTTCCCTGGACCGGAAACAAGCATCCTGGGACCGATTTCGGGCTAACAGCCCTCATCAACCAGGCTAGCATGAATCCAGTGGCAAAGTGAGCAAGGGACCCACGTCTGGACATACCCTGCCAACTTAGGGCGAACGAAGCAAACACAAGGAGATGATGGACGGAGCGCTGAAACTTTTCAGACACTCACCCCCAGTCACAGATCTGGGTTGAATCCATCATCGTTCTTTAGCTCACTTCGCCACCCCAGTTCAGACACAGCTATATGCAAATCAGTCCTGACCCTGTGCCTCATGGGAACAGTCCAGCCCGAACTGCCAAGCCATGTCTTCCCTGGACCGGAAACAAACATCCTGGGACCGGTTTCGGGCTAACAGCCCTCATCAGCCAGGCTAGCTTGAATCCAGTGGCAAAGTGAGCAAGGGACCCACGTCTGGGCATACCCTGCCAACTTAGGGCGAACAAAGCAAACACAAGGAGATGATGGACGGAGCGCTGAAACTTTTCAGACACTCACCCCCAGTCACAGATCTGGGTTGAATCCATCATTATTCTTTAGCTCACTTCGCCACCCCAGTTCAGACACAGCTATATGCAAATCAGTCTTGACCCTGTGCCTCATGGGAACAGTCCAGCCCGAACTGCCAAGCCATGTCTTCCCTGGACCGGAAACAAACATCCTGGGACCGGTTTCGGGGCTAACAGCCCTCATCAGCCAGGCTAGCTTGAATCCAGTGGCAAAGTGAGCAAGGGACCCACGTCTGGGCATACCCTGCCAACTTAGGGCGAACAAAGCAAACACAAGGAGATGATGGACAGAGCGCTGAAACGTTTCAGACACTCACCCCCAGTCACAGATCTGGGTTGAATCCATCATTATTCTTTAGCTCACTTCGCCACCTCAGTTCAGACCCAGCTATATGCAAATCAGTCTTGACCCTATGCCTCATGGGAACAGTCCAGCCCGAGCTGCCAAGCCATGTCTTCCCTGAACCGGAAACAAGCACCCTGGGGCCGGTTTCTGGGTAACATCCTTCATCAGCCAGGCTAGCTTGAATCCAGTGGCAAAGTGAGCAAGGGACCCACGTCTGGGCATACCCTGCCAACTTAGGGCGAACAAAGCAAACACAAGGAGATGATGGATGGAGCGCTGAAACTTTTCAGACACTCACCCCAGTCACAGATCTGGGTTGAATCCATCATCGTTCTTTAGCTCACTTCGCCACTCCCAGTTCAGACACAGCTATATGCAAATCAGTCTTGACCCTGTGCCTCATGGGAACAGTCCAGCCCGAACTGCCAAGCCATGTCTTCCCTTGACCGGAAACTAACATCCTGGGACTGGTTTCGGGCTAACAGCCCTCATCAGCCAGGCTAGCTTGAATCCAGTGGCAAAGTGAGCAAGGGACCCACGTCTGGGTATACCCTGCCAACTTAGGGCGAACAAAGCAAACACAAGGAGATGATGGACGGAGCTCTAAAACTTTTCAGACACTCACCCCTAGTCACAGATCTGGGTTGAATCCATCATCATTCTTTAGCTCACTTCGCCACCCCAGTTCAGACACAGCTATATGCAAATCAGTCTTGACCCTGTGCCTCATGGGAACAGTCCAGCCCAAACTGCCAAGCCATGTCTTCCCTGGACCGGCAACAAACATCCTGGGACCGGTTTCGGGCTAACAGCCCTCATCAGCCAGGCTAGCTTGAATCCAGTGGCAAAGTGAGCAAGGGACCCACGTCTGGGCATACCCTGCCAACTTAGGGCGAACAAAGCAAACACAAGGAGATGATGGACGGAGCGCTGAAACTTTTCAGACACTCACCCCCAGTCACAGATCTGGGTTGAATCCATCATTATTCTTTAGCTCACTTCGCCACCCCAGTTCAAACACAGCTATATGCAAATCAGTCCTGACCCTGTGCCTCATGGGAACAGTCCAGCCCGAACTGCCAAGCCATGTCTTCCCTGGACCGGAAACAAACATCCTGGGACCGGTTTCGGGCTAACAGTCCTCATCAGCCAGGCTAGCTTGAATCCAGTGGCAAAGTGAGCAAGGGACTCACCTCTGGGTATACCCTGCCAACTTAGGGCGAACAAAGCAAACACAAGGAAATGATGGACGGAGCGCTGAAACTTTTCAGACACTCACCCCCAGTCACAGATCTGGGTTGAATCCATCATTATTCTTTAGCTCACTTCGCCACCCCAGTTCAGACACAGCTATATGCAAATCAGTCTTGACCCTGTGCCTCATGGGAACAGTCCAGCCCAAACTGACAAGCCATGTCTTCCCTGGACCGGAAACAAACATCCTGGGACGGGTTTCGGGCTAACAGCCCTCATCAGCCAGGCTAGCTTGAATCCAGTGGCAAAGTGAGCAAGGGATCCACGTCTGGGCATACCCTGCCAACTTAGGGCGAACAAAGCAAACACAAGGAGATGATGGACAGAGCGCTGAAACTTTTCAGACACTCACCCCCAGTCACAAATCTGGGTTGAATCCATAATTATTCTTTAGCTCACTTCGCCGCCTCAGTTCAGACCCAGCTATATGCAAATCAGTATTGACCCTATGCGTCATGGGAACAGTCCAGCCCGAGCTGCCAAGCCAGGTCTTCCCTGAACCGGAAACAAGCACCCTGGGGCAGGTTTCTGGGTAACACCCTTCATCAGCCAGGCTAGCTTGAATCCAGTGGCCAAGTGAGCAAGGGACCCACGTCTGGGCCTACCCTGCCAACTTAGGGCGAACAAAGCAAACACAAGGAGATGATGGACGGAGCGCTGAAACGTTTCAGAAACTCACCCCCAGTCACAGATCTGGGTTGAATCCATCATCATTCTTTAGCTCACTTCGCCACCCCAGTTCAGACACAGCTATATGCAAATCAGTCTTGACCCTGTGCCTCATGGGAACAGTCCAGCCCGAACTGCCAAGCCATGTCTTCCCTGGACCGGAAACAAACATCCTGGGACCGGTTTCGGGCTAACAGCCCTCATCAGCCAGGCTAGCTTGAATCCAGTGGCAAAGTGAGTAAGGGACCCACGTCTGGGCATACCCTGCCAACTTAGGGCGAACAAAGCAAACACAAGGAGATGATGGACGGACTCTAAAACCTTTCAGATACTCACCCCCAGTCACAGATCTGGGTTGAATCCATCATCGTTCTTTGGCTCACTTCGCCACCCCAGTTCAGACACAGCTTTATGCAAATCAGTCTTGACCCTGTGCCTCATGGGAACAGTCCAGCCCGAACTGCCAAGCCATGCTGTGACAGGTTTTGGGCTAACAGCCCTCATCAGCCAGGCTAGCTTGAATCCAGTGGCAAAGTGAGCAAGGGACCCACGTCTGGGCATACCCTGCCAACTTAGGGCGAACAAAGCAAACACAAGGAGATGATGGACGGAGCGCTGAAACTTTTCAGACACTCACCCTCAGTCACAGATCTGGGTTGAATCCATCATCGTTCTTTAGCTCACTTCGCCACCCCAGTTCAGACACAGCTATATGCAAATCAGTCTTGACCCTGTGCCTCATGGGAACAGTCCAGCCCGAACTGCCAAGCCATGTCTTCCCTGGACCGGAAACAAACATCCTGGGACCGGTTTCGGGCTAACAGCCCTCATCAGCCAGGCTAGCTTGAATCCAGTGGCAAAGTGAGCAAGGGACCCACGTCTGGGTATACCCTGCCAACTTAGGGCGAACAAAGCAAACACAAGGAGATGATGGACGGAGCTCTAAAACTTTTCAGACACTCACCCCTAGTCACAGATCTGGGTTGAATCCATCATCATTCTTTAGCTCACTTCGCCACCCCAGTTCAGACACAGCTATATGCAAATCAGTCTTGACCCTGTGCCTCATGGGAACAGTCCAGCCCGAACTGCCAAGCCATGTCTTCCCTGGACCGGAAACAAACATCCTGGGACCGGTTTCGGGCTAACAGCCCTCATCAGCCAGGCTAACTTGAATCCAGTGGCAAAGTGAGCAAGGGACCCACGTCTAGGCATACCATGCCAACTTAGGGCGAACAAAGCAAACACAAGGAGATGATGGACGGAGCGCTGAAACTTTTCAGACACTCACCCCCAGTCACAGATTTGGGTTGAATCCATCATTATTCTTTAGCTCACTTCACCACCCCAGTTCAATCACAGCTATATGCAAATCAGTCCTGACCCTGTGCCTCATGGGAACAGTCCAGCCCGAACTGCCAAGCCATGTCTTCCCTGGACCGGAAACAAACATCCTGGGACCGGTTTCGGGCTAACAGTCCTCATCAGCCAGGCTAGCTTGAATCCAGTGGCCAAGTGAGCAAGGGACCCACGTCTGGGCATACCCTGCCAACTTAGGGCAAACAAAGCAAACACAAGGAGATGATGGACGGAGCGCTGAAACGTTTCAGACACTCACCCCCAGTCACAGATCTGGGTTGAATCCATCATCATTCTTTAGCTCACTTCGCCACCCCAGTTCAGACACAGCTATATGCAAATCAGTCTTGACCCTGTGCCTCATGGGAACAGTCCAGCCCGAACTGCCAAGCCATGTCTTCCCTGGACCGGAAACAAACATCCTGGGACCGGTTTCGGGCTAACAGCCCTCATCAGCCAGGCTAGCTTGAATCCAGTGGCAAAGTGAGTAAGGGACCCACGTCTGGGCATACCCTGCCAACTTAGGGCGAACAAAGCAAACACAAGGAGATGAAGGACGGACTCTAAAACTTTTCAGACACTCACCCCCAGTCACAGATCTGGGTTGAATCCATCATCGTTCTTTGGCTCACTTCGCCACCCCAGTTCAGACACAGCTATATGCAAATCAGTCTTGACCCTGTGCCTCATGGGAACAGTCCAGCCCGAACTGCCAAGCCATGCTGTGACCGGTTTTGGGCTAACAGCCCTCATCAGCCAGGCTAGCTTGAATCCAGTGGCAAAGTGAGCAAGGGACCCACGTCTGGGCATACCCTGCCAACTTAGGACGAACAAAGCAAACACAAGGAGATGATGGACGGAGCTCTAAAACCTTTCAGACACTCACCCCCAGTCACAGATCTGGGTTGAATCCATCATCGTTCTTTAGCTCACTTCGCCACCCCAGTTCAGACACAGCTATATGCAAATCAGTCTTGACCCTGTGCCTCATGGGAACAGTCCAGCCCAAACTGCCAAGCCATGTCTTCCCTGGACCGGAAACAAACATCCTGGGACCGGTTTTGGGCTAACAGCCCTCATCAGCCAGGCTAGCTTGAATCCAGTGGCAAAGTGAGCAAGGGACCCACGTCTGGGCATACCCTGCCAACTTAGGGCGAACAAAGCAAACACAAGGAGATGATGGACGGAGCGCTGAAACTTTTCAGACACTCACCCCAGTCACAGATCTGGGTTGAATCCATCATCGTTCTTTAGCTTTGTTTGCCCTAAGTTGGCAGGGTATACCCAGACGTGGGTCCCTTGCTCACTTTGTCACTGGATTCAAGCTATCCTGGCTGATGAAGGGTGTTACCCAGAAACCGGTCCCAGGATGCTTTTTTCCGGTTCAGGGAAGACCTGGCTGTGCAGTTCGGGCTGGACTGTTCCCATGAGGCACAGGGTCAAGACTGATTTGCATATAGCTGGGTCTGAGCTGGGGTGGTGAAGTGAGCTAAAGAACGATGATGGATTCAACCCAGATCTGTGACTGGGGGTGAGTGTCTAAAATGTTTCAGCGCTCCGTCCATCATCTCCTTGTGTTTGCTCTGCGCATGGTAGGTCCCCAAGGCTGCATCCTGTGCTTGCCTGCTACAACAGTTGGTCCTCTGCTCCATGCCGCCAGCCAGAGCCCAGGCACTCCCAGGGGTCGCCACATCCTCCCTCAGCCGATGTCCACTGAAACCCCTGGATACGCAGGGCCCCTCGGGGATGTCCCATTTCATCTCAGCCAGAACAGTCTAGGGTCTCAGGAGGGGAAGGTCCCCCACCCTCACAACCGTCTCCACACTGCAATGGCCGCCGGAGTACTCGTCACCACCTCTCCTGGTCAACCAAATGCACTCAATTGCGCCCTCCTCAATCCTGCAGCCGCTCAATCCTCCACTGCTCCGTCAGGGCAGTACACACACTCTGAATGCAGCTTGGGCCCAATCGCGCCACAGAGGGCATCCCTCCAGGCACCAGTCTCAGTATGGCCACCAGAGGACTCGGTCTCCAGGCTGTAAGCACGACCTGGCTCAGAGGCCGCACA